>JBBMFX010000080.1:14594675-14629721 GCA_037832545.1 Rhabdalestes septentrionalis | reverse complement strand
TTAGGTGCAGTTTTAATGCAGGCAAAATGTATATTCGTCGTATAAGACGCACCAACTTTTCTCCCCCAGTTTTGGGGTACAGCGAAAAATATGGTAATTCTAGGGCTGTAAGTTAATTTTATATCCTTTGAAAACCTGCGACAGGGTTTCTGCAGGTTTCAACAAGTTAAGACCTTTTTAAGACAACTATGAATTAAATTTAAGACCAAAAATACAAAGCATCTAATTATTTCGTCTTTATCTTTTGTTTATATGTAGCTGTACTGACTTGAACCCGGCAGCGGCCCAGTGCACTGCAGAGACGTCTCGCTGCAATAAGATCAGTCTACAGCCAGTCATCACAGACTTAGTGAGATACAGTCAGCTCTTTTTTCTTTCCTCCTCTTTGCTTAGTGGACCATTACACTAGCAGTGTTCTGACTATACTCTTATAGATGCCCACCAAATATACATGTTTCTTTTACTTTGACTTCATTTATATTTGTCCTTTTGTCCGGCAGACTGAGTGTTTATTGCCCAGACTGAATGGAAAGGTGGATGTTCTTCTCTTCAACCCGCCGTATGTTGTTACACCATCTGAGGAGGTACATGCACAGTACAGAATGAGTTAAGCTGGCCACAAATTGTAGCTGGAGTTTCTGCAAAACTTATAAAAAATAATGGAATTAAAGCTCTGGTCAGAAAAAACTGACGTGTGGTGTCCCACAAGGATCAGTTCTTGGGCCCCTTTTGGTCAAATTCAATTCAGTATGGCCTCTGATGGACTTCAGTGATCACATTAATGCTACTACAATAAGCTTTGTTACACTTGACTAAAAATCCAGCGTTTCCATTTGTAGTTTTTAAAAGTGCATTTCCTTTAAACGTATTTTCTTATATTGATTATTGCTCTTTTCTTCAAGCTTTTTTTTGTAAAGCACACTGAATAACCTGGAAAATGATGCTCCAGCTCTCATCTTTTCACATAGAAATTCAAGCGATATATGCTAAGACAAATTTTTATTTGTTTCGAAAGGATTGGGAAATTCTGAGGGATTTCATGAAGATAAATATAATTGGCTTTAGTCACACTGTATGGACTGTGTTCGTGTCAGTAACCCTAAATACAATGGGAGGGATTTTTATTACTTGCTTAACTATTTAAAATTTGTTTGAAAAAACATTCACCCTATGGTATTCTGAAAGCCTCTGAATGCTACCTTGGAAATTCTGAAGTTCAATCTCTAACTTGTGTTTGTAATGTCATGAATTATCCTGAAGTTCTTGCCTGATGCTGTTGAATATTTGTGTGCAGGTGGGTAGTCATGGTATTGAGGCGTCTTGGGCTGGAGGAAAGAGAGGCAGGGAGGTGATGGACAGATTATTCCCTACGATTCCACACTTATTATCCAGTCAGGGCCTGTTCTACCTTGTTACAGTGTCAGATAACAACCCAGGTATGATTAAACATACACATAAATATATTCTATACACTGTACTATTTTTGCAACATAGTTTAGTTATGGCCCAATTTGCAAGTTATAACCAACTCTGTTCCATTCGTCTTCAATATGACATTCCCACAATTGTCCTTCTTGTCTCTACATATAGAGGAGATTGTGGCTCTGCTGCGGGACTCTGGGCTAATAGGAAAAGTGTGCCTGTCTCGTCAGGCTGGGAGAGAGAGGCTGTCCGTCCTGCGCTTTAGCAAGAGTGATGCAACTATACAGTGAACACAGCAGCACTCATGTCCTGCCAGATATCCTCTCCCTGAAGGAGGGAGAAAGAGCCGGTCTCAAGAGCTGGTCTGAAGTGGATTGCGGAATTACATCATGATTTTTTTGCCATGGGCCTTACTCTAAGATTCTTGATGGGAAAACCGTACCATGGCAAAAGGCACAGACCATGTGTCAAGTGCGTCTGGTCTTATTACCAAAGGACCGTCCTGGGTGCAGATTTTATTCCAAAAAGCAGGACCTTCAGTGATTTTACTTGTCAGTTTGTCTAAATGTCCCATTGCAGATAAGACCTCAGGTCTTCCTGGTGTTTGTCAGAGTGCTTTATACCATTTGTGTATCCTGAACATTGGAACTGCAGCAAGTCCTTTGGGAAGGAATTACAGATTCTGAGAGCCAAAGATTAGATATGAAAGGATACTTCAGGCAGGAGGCAGTGAAAACGCTTTTAATAATAAATGATCACAAGGTCTTCCCTCTATCAAGCAAGTCCTTTTTCATACACATGACGACATCAACGCCACACTCTGTGGTAACTGTAGATCTAGCAGATTCCACTGGCGTACTCCTGAAGGACAGAGCTGTTTAAGCATATTCAAGCAACAGCTTTCCTTGTGATTCAAGTACTTTCCCCAAATCTTTAGACACAGAGTTGTCTCATTTAACTGAACATGGTTAGAACATGTCTGGAGTTACAAAAAAACTGCTTCCTTTTGGACCTTATATGGAGTTTAAAGATGTGAATAAATAAAATGATGAAATCAAAGTCGTTACAGTAACACAATTTCAGTACCAAGATTTATTACAATCAGCATCAGCGTCGACTATTACAGGCAAAGGACGACTGTATAAATTCTACTGCAGTTTTGAGCCAGGCATGAACGTTATGTTCTTTCTAATTTAAGGCACTGAGCATCTCATGCAGTTCATCTTTTATATCGAGGCTTAAAGAGTAAGTAGTGTCAAAAGCATCTCCCACCACACAATGACATAAGAAGCCATTAGAAACTGTCCAATTACTGACTAAGTGTCTCCTTTTCGGAATTTTAGATGAAATGTTGAAGTACATGAAAATACACAAACACTTTGTTGTAACAGTAATACTCCCTGTAAAAGTAGAGATGCACATACTAAGTGCAAAATAGGAGATGAAATGAAAGGTCTTTTGAATTGTTGCTGTTGTTCAAAATAGGAATGACAAGACTGAGGGACTGTTAATACAGTATGTGATGATCTATGTTAGCTGATCAAGTCTGATCGGCATAATTTAGCCCTGCCCAGCAGAATGTGTCTAAGTGTTTGCTGCTCTTGCCACCCCTACGCAGACTGGTTGTACACGATGTGCCCGTCCTCCCCCAACCTGACTACACCGCTTGCCACGAGTTCTAAAGCGGTGGGAAAAGCCCGATGCTCTGCCTCTCGGATCCGCTCTGATAGGCTTTCCTCTGTATCGTTCATCAGCACAGGCACGGCCTCTTGTGCAATGATGGCTCCCGCGTCCACCTCCTCCTGTTGATGAAGAATGGTGCATAGACCATAAAATTACACTTAAAAACACAAATAAAAGAGAAATTCCCCATATTTTAAAAGATCAGTCTAAAGTTTTGTGTTATAAAGGTGGGTAGGAAAATTTTATTCCAATTAATATATATATATATATATACTCTTTTTTTTACAAAATTACAGAAATACAAAGAATTAAATATAAAGTTAAAAGAGAAAAGATTTCAGAGAGGAGCTGTTGGTATCCCTTTTCATTGAAACTGGGCTACCCTACAGTACCCAAGCTCTAAATGGTCAAATGTTTTATCTACAAGTATCATGGTATGCTGGACCTTCACAGATATAATAAGGGAAGTAACTTACAGCCACAAAGTGGACAGTGCAGCCAGCGACCCGGGCCCCAGCTAGCAGGGCCTGCTTCTGTGCGTTCACTCCTTTGAAGGAGGGTAGCAGTGATGGATGGATGTTCAGCAGCTTGCCTGTTACACAACAAACAGATGGTTACCTCAAACACAACATGCAGCTGCAGTGAGATACTGGGCTACATTCTGCACGACAAAGACAAATCTAAGGAAGGACAGCATAAAGTAGGTGTACGTAATAAACAAACTCAAACTTGAGTGTACACCTGAACATAATGGAGCTTTTGACAAAATAGGTCTGTACCATTCCATTTTCGGACAAACTGTCCAGTGAGGATTCTCATGAAGCCAGCGAGACACACCACCTCCACTCCAAACTCTTCCAGGACGCGATCTATTGTGCTATCAAATTCGGCACGACTCCCATAGAGCTTATGGTCCACCACCTAACAGGATGGAGCAAGCAAAAACTCATTAGAATAATGCAAGCAGAGTATTTAGGAGTTGTTCTCTGAGCTATTGACAGCATCAACTCTGTCTTCAACTCTGCAAATTTATATTTATCTAGACCTTTATCTATTCATAGATGATAGACTCATAGATGATAGACTTATTCATACAATAAGTGTAATAGTCACATTGAATTTAAAATAAAAGTTTGCTACAAAGTCAAAACAGCATAATAAAATTAAAACAAAACTGCAGTAAGCCTTAAACTTCAAATGGGAGGGCGTTTTTGACAGCTTTCTTCACTGATACTGTATATCAGTGAAAATGCAGTCCACTATCTGCCACTATAATATTTAGAAACTGTGAGGCTGGATGACACCCCAGAACACCCAAAGCCATGTTTCAGGTATTGGAAAACACATAATACTCAGTTCATCAAATTAATAGTAGGTTCATTATTACAGGTATAAAATTAATATGTCACTCAAATTGAAAGCTGTAAACGGTTGACCTTTGGAAATGACAACACTGTGTGATTTCCGCATCCCAAATGTGAGTGACAGGCCTATACAACAAACATAATATTGGCATTTAGGTCTAAATCAGAGAATTAATCACTAAAGCGACAGTACCCGTGTTTGAATGCCTGCCATAGAGGCTCTCTTCAGACCCAGCACACCTGGACGGTTTGAAATGACCACCACGATCTCAGCAGAGCTTGAAGACTTCTTGGTCTGTTCTATAAGGGCCTGCAGGTTGGTCCCTGCCTCACACAAAAAAATATATTAGTTCTCATACATATTAAGTAGTTTTATTTTGCTAGTCATTAATCCTACTATATATTTGTAGATAACCAAGTGAAGCAATGTCAAGTAATACTTTTCTATGTAATATTAATTGCAATTTGCAAAACTTTAATTGGGTAAAAAAAAAGCTCATTTCCAGTGCATATCAATCACACCACACTAAACCACACACTGCATCTATTAATCTGACTTTGATTTAGTCCTGATTATTTTTAAACACGGATTACAGCTAATGCATACATTACCATATTAGTAGTTTCACCTAAAATGATAACGAGACTCAGGACTGTTTCCTGCTTGACACTCACCAGTCCCTGATATGAGCACAGCTACCTTGGTCCTCTTGCGGGAATTGGAATCCGTCTGAGACGCTCCGTTCTGCAGGACGCTGGTGTCAGGGTTGGGATTGGGCCCGGCTCTCAGACTGTGTTCCAGATTTCTGACCACTACAGCCTCTGCCCCTATTAAGTAAAAAACACTCTTAAAAGTAAAGTGGCCCCATGCTGTCACACGTGAACACACCACAGCAGAGCATATTGTGTGAACAATGTGAAATTCTTTGTCTATATTTAACCCATTCACCAAGTGAAGCAGGGGGCTGTCACCAATGAGGGTCCCCCGGGGAGCAGTGTGTGGGGAAGGTGCCTTGCTGGTACCGTCTCCACACACTGCTGGGATTTGAACCCACAACTTTCTGACTGCAGGGGCATCTCCCTAGCCACCAGCTGCCCCAACGTTATCACCGTCTCCCCATTAGGGAATCGAACCCCAGTCTTCTGTGTCAACTCTTGTACCCAAAACATGTCCATGTTCGGAGCGATGCCACATAAAAGACACTTTTCGTTCCCTAAAGGAACCATCAGTGGAAGATTCTGTAGAATCATTTTAGTAAAAAATGTAATCTGTGTAATAACTAAAATTTTTGAAGAAACTTTACATAATGTAAGAATTATTTGCCAAACTAAAGATAGGAAAACTATTTTTAAACAGTGTATTATGACATGAATGGACATTTGATCTTCAGTTACCTATAAAGCATTTTAGTAAAAGCCTGTATATTACAGCTCTGTTAAAACACTCAATCAGTCCTCTTACCACTTACCATTTCCTTTTTTTATTGGCTATGTTGTAGATTAATATTGAAAAAAACACCTATTGCTCTGATGACAGCTTTGCACATTCATGTTTTCAATCAGATTCATGAGGAATCAACCTGGAATTGTATTTGATTAACAGCTGTTCTTAGTCAAGAGTTCGTTAGTGGAATTTCTTGCCTTCTAAATGCGTTTGGGACCCATCAGTTGTGACGGTAGTGTTGGTACACATTAATCCTATTTGACTACTGTTCTACTCCACATTATGGCATAAAGTAATTGTAAAATGAAAAAAACAGCCCATCGTTGCCTTCTCACAAAACATATTCTGGTTTGTTTTTTTGTTTTCTGCATAATTCCATGTGTTCCCTCATCATTTTGTCTGTTTCCATATTAGTCAATATTATTCTACAAAGTAAAAAGTAATTAACACAAAAAAAACCCACTGAATGTGATGCATTCGACTGTTGTGTACATGGATTAAAGCAAAAATAAATCATCTGACACATTTTTTTTGTAACCAAATGGGCCCATACCACCTCAGTCATGCATCAGAATTTAACAATTTTTTTGCCATTATTGCCCATATAATTTAACCAAGTGCTGTTTAGCTCAGTTGGTTAGAGTGTGGTGCAAATAACGCCAAGGTTCGATCCCTGTACAGGCCAGCTCGAGGGCAGTGCTGCCTTTATCAAGCGAATTCCTCCGTTATCAAAATCTGATCTGTACCTTCCTTTAACAGAAGAAAATCCATGCTGGCAAAACCGGAGTATATGCTCACGCAGCACATGTATATCCTTGCTTTTTCACCCCCTCCCTACCTGTTAACCCAACCCCCACCCCAATGGCATCCATCTTCCACTGTTGACAGAAATCTGTCACTGCAACGGAAATCTTTAATCCATGAGTGTAGTTAAATTCATGCTTCAATTCCGGTGAACCCTTATAAGCTACAGTTAGGATGATATATATTGGCACCCTCTCAACATAATATTATGTCAACAAAATGGCCACAAGAACAACACAGGACCATTCACCTATAATGTAAGTTAATGTAAAATATTTTTTATGCAATTAATACCAACAGGTTCATTCATCATAAAATGTCATGTCAAAGGCATTATTTTCCCATGGATTTCTCACCAGGCATTTTGTGTGTGAGTGAGCCCACAATCCACGCCTCCTCCTGGGCCTGCAGCTGTCTCAGGACCCTCTGGGCGTCCGGCTTTCCCACCACCAGCACTGCTCCCAGCCCACAGTTAAACACTCGCGCCATTTCATCCTCTGAGAGACTTCCCTCTTTGTGGAGCCAGGAAAACACGGGAGGAATCCTCCAACGCATTGCATCTGAAAACAGAACATATTATTAATATCTCTTTTAAGATGTTTTAAGTGAGACACACGAGTTCCAGCCTATAGTGTGAAGACAATTAACTACTAATGTTTTGTGTGTTTGCATACACACAAACAACTGTTTATCATTTTATATCTGTACCTAATATTACTAATATATTTTACCTGTAGTTCGCATAAAAAACAACAATTTGCAGTTACTTGCAGTAATTAAAATATAACGATCATGAAATGTCAATCTTGGCATACACTTCAACCAAGATATAAAAACTTTTGGCACTAATCTCCACAGTTTCCACACATCTTACCCAGATCTACAGACAGTTCTTTGGGTAGAACTCGAGGAATGTTCTCCAGGAGACCGCCCCCTGTAATGTGGGCGTAGGCTTTCACTGCTCCGCTTCGCAGGATTGGCTGGAGAAGGCGGCTGTAGATTTTAGTTGGTGTTAGTAGTGACTCACCTGCAAAATAAAAGTGATCAGGGTCTTACCAATACAAATCTTATTGAAAAAAAACCCCAAAAACATTATATATATAAATATATATATATAAAATTATATATATATATATATATATATATATATATATATAAATAAATAAATGTACTTCATTATTATAGCGAGGTGTAGAAATGCCAGACTGCTGCCAAAAATGAAAGGACAAGCAGATTACCCTACTCATAAGGTCATACCCATGTTTTTTCCAGGTTGTCCAAAGGGAGCAGGAGAGCTGTACTGGAGGCCAGCCTGCTCCAGGACTTTGCGCACCAGGCTAAAGCCGTTGCTGTGCACCCCTGAAGCGGCCACGCCAATCAGCAGGTCTCCTTCTTGAATGTCACCCAGCCGAGGTAGTAGGGACCCCCGTTCTACTGCCCCAACACAGAATCCGGCCAGGTCATACTCTCCTGGGGCGTACACTCCTGGCATCTCAGCCGTCTCGCCACCTGAACATGCACAAAAATATTTAAGCCACAATTCTGCAAAACAATCCAAATTTTCCATCTTCTTTAGTTTAGCACATGGAAAACATGGCAAGAGTAGTTAGCAAGTAATGAAAGCTTATGTAAACCTACTAGCTCTGTGCAAAGAGTATGCTTAATGTATCACACACTTGACTCAAATGGCTTTGAGCTGTTAAACAATGAGGTTATTTATTGTTACCTGTAAAGATCAAATGTAAAAAAAAAAAAAAAAAAATACTAAACAAGACAATTACTTGATTAAGTCTGAAAAGGCACATGTGACTGGAACCACTTCACTTTTGTTTTGTTTTGTTTTCAACCACTTTTTATTTGATTAGTATCTAAAATACATACCAAAAGTGACCCTCACCCAGTAATGCACACCCTGCCATCTGACATGCCTCTGCAATTCCACCAATCACAGATGAGGCCACACCCACATCCAGGTGACCACAGGAGAAATAGTCCAAGAAGAATAGAGGCTCCGCCCCTTGAGCCAGGACATCATTGACACACATCGCCACCAGATCCTGGCCAAGAGTGCTGTGGATGTTGCAAGCTTGCGCAATCTAAAGCAAGGTGGATATGAACCACTGACTGATATTCAACAATGCTCCAATGAAAGTAATGAGATATGAGGATTTTCTCATAAAACAAAAAGACACCTTTAGTTTGGTACCAACTCCATCAGTTCCAGCTACAAGTATGGGGTCAACAAATCCAGCAGCCTTTAGGTCAAAAAGTCCAGCAAAGCCACCAAGCTCCGCGTTGCAGCCTGGAGAAAATAACGCCATAAAGATGAACAAAACAAAAATACTGAACAACTAAGGCGTCAAATAAGTGATTATTAAAATAGCAATAAGCCATGGAATAAGCTATAGAATCACTTCGGGGCCACAATGAAATTCCTGGTCTTTTCAGTGTCATGGTCCTTATTTTCCAATCAGTTTTTAAATTGAATCTCGAAGTTTATATATTTTTTGTAATTTGCCTTAAAAAGGCAGTTTCATCCAGTCTCTTAAGCATAATCCTAACAACTAGAATACTAGGTAAAACGCTGGCTGAGGAAATGACAAGACTGTGTAAGGGAGAGTTCAGTTTATGCTTCTTCAAAAGACATGTTTTTTTAAAGGTTTTTAAAAAATGTTACATATCACATCACGTTTTTAGGAGGGCAATTACCTATTTCCAACACACAAATAGCTAAAAGTGAAAGAATGGTGAACCTTTTCCCAATAAAATAAAATGTTCAATAAAATGTTGAAAAAAGAACATCATTAATGTTGTTACTGTAAATTCCAGTGAAAATAATACTTTTTAAATAAAATCCTCATAAACTCTGCTTTCATAAATGTGGTCAACATGGTTAATCCAGCGGGTTTGGAATAATTTGTGGAATGTTACTACATTTTTGTTGAACCCTTAATATATTTCACTTTCCACCCCAGATAGCACAGATAACTCAGAGACCCTCTCCTGCTATACAGTTTCATCTGCAAATGTAGGTGTAATTTGAAGGCAGCAATACAAGAACACTGATTGATTATATTGGACAATAGAACACATATTCAGAGCCGAGATACCAGGACAGAACAATATACACAATGATTTTATTTTATGCATCTGTAAGTCAAAATTTTTGCAGACTGGACAAAGTTTAGGGTTGAAAACTATTTAATGCAAATTATGTAGAGTGCAGGGGAAATGGCCCTAAATGTGGCTCGCTTGTCTACAGTGCCCCCATCAGGATAGTTGGGCTAAGCTTGTGTGCCCGAGTAGAGGAAGGGACTGCTATTAATTTTTATATTTGTACAACTTGTGTTTTGGTCTGGCCTTGTCCTTTTAAATAAGAGATGATTACGAGGATGAGTTGTAGGCTTCCCTTAGTAATGAAAAACACTTTGATTAATTCAACTAATGAATCACAAAATGAGGTTTACTGGGTTCGTTTTCAAGCAAATGGTTTTAAAAAACAAATATATTTGACCTTATCAAAATAAGGACAGATACCTGAACGAGAGGTGGCCTTGGCCAGAGGTTTGATAATGTCCACCAGCTTGCTCCCTGCAGCTATGTCGACTCCACTGTCCTTATAAGTCAATCCTCTGTGAAATGGATACAGTCAGTGCACTCTTAGTTATTCATGAAAAAATGTAAGTAAGCCGTTTTGCTAAAGCTTTTTTTTTTTTTATTAGAAAAAAAAATGTACAAAGCAAACAGTGTGTCCAAGTCAAATTTGCTCCCATTATTTCCAACATTTTGAGGAACTTACATTAGCGACCCTGACGTACAGTGTTCCAGATGAATAATGAATATTGTGCGTGCACACACATCCCCACCTACTCATCTATTAATACCAGTCAGCATAAGCTGAAATTACTAGCACTGTAAACAATATTATCTTGACACTTTCAGGTACAAGTTTAAGTAAAACCTATCAAGATAAATATCACTGTGTCAGCCAATAACTTTCCTTCCAGTGAAATAGGTCAAACGTTTTGATAAGCTAAAGCTAAATTAGACTTCTCAAACTAATCCCACAATGTAAAATCTTATGTCAATTGTGTAACTAATGTTTATTTTAAATGGTTTCTCTTCCCATGGTATTATTTGCAGTGTAATGAATGTTCTTGTGCCAGTCTAACCCAGTGAGAGGTTTGTTGTCATGGACACTGGTCACATCAGCGATCTTCCCACCAGTGACCTCGTTATTAAATACGACTAATAAATCCTAGTAAACACTGCTATGCTGCTAAATGTAGGTTGAGTAATTATCATCTCTTCACACACACCTGGTGCGGGTAAGGTAAGCGATGGCACGGTGGCCGATATCGCGGCGGTACACAGCGTTGGGGAAGCCCACTGCAGCCACGCCCTGATTGGCACTGTGCAAGGCACTCTCCAGGGTGGGCCGCACTGCAGTCACTGTTAGAACACGTCCGCCACTGGTCACAACTCCGCCTCCTTCCTTCAGTGCAGTGCCAGCATGGAACACCTGAAGCCCCATCTCTGTGACCTGAGACAGACCTGCAGAAACATGGATTCCATCAGCGATCTGAAATTCAGTCCTGGAGGACCAGTGTTCAGCAGTTTTCCAGCTCGGACACACCAGATTCATCAGTAAGCAACATGAGTTAGTTACAGGTTAAGAGAGCTTGTTTTTAAGCAGGGAAACTAAACTTTGACACATTGGAACTGGATACTCTTTAACCACACTGACAAATAGAAATGAGGCAAAAACAACTAAAATTAGCTTAAAACGTGGCCTGTGTTAAAGAAACGATCTGCATATATTCACACACATTTTCAGTATAATGAATGTGTATTGAATATGTTCAGCTAAACTGAGCCTCTAGTAAACCAAGGTAATTTAAAGCATCCAGTCCTACAATTACAGACACTTGTAAAGAAGTATACCTGTGATCTCAACGCCCTTCTTATAGGCTCCAGGATATCCTTCGCTAGCCATGACCACAGTGACTGCAGCACTACTGTCCAGCCATACAGGAGGATCTGAGGCCAGATTAGCCTGCAGCGTGTTCTTCAGGACCTCATACATGTCGCTCTTCAGCAGAGGCAGCAGCACCTGAGAATTAAAGTAACACGGCAAGAGGGTATATATAGTAACTTCAAGCGTCTACAGAGTACAGAGAACTTTCTCCAGGACCCAAACACCACAAGCCAAACACCACAAGATAACACAATCACAGCACTACACAGAGTGCTAAAGGCCAAAAGTAACCAAGACAGCGAATGGGCAGTATCCATTATGCTTATTGGTCAATAAAACTGCATTTAGGTATCAATTACATAATAAACTTGCATGACTAATTATACTTTTAAATAAATTACTTTTTAGCTGATGATTACTTGTCACATAAAGCGTTGATTTACAGTTTTCTTTTTTTTGTCATCATCTATAAAAAGTGCAAGAACATCGCTTACTAACAGTACTTTTGGTTGTTTTCATGAGATCTGCAATGTGCCTCAATAATCATTTTGCTTTCATTTATTTACATGCACTGGTATATAAACATATAATCGTGGGCTGGAGCAAGAAAATTATGTTTTAGCAAAAAAAAAAAACCCACAATCATTCAAATGCAAAATAGAGGGTTAAGCCCAGTCAGTGAATAGTGTGATGTGTAAACACAGACCTGACACTCGGGATCACCAAAGCGGCAGTTGAACTCCAGCACCTTTGGCCCTTGCTTAGTCAACATCAGCCCAGCATAGAGCACACCTGAGGGACAGGGGGTCAGAGGTCAGCCAACAGCTGTCCAAACAAACATTATCAAATGGCTTAGATTATGAAAGGCTATTTTATTGCCCTTTAGACAAAGATACATTTTAAAAATGTGGAACCAAAGATAAGATACACAAGTTCAAATCACATACCCACGTAGGGTATGCCATCGTCTTTCATCCCATCCACAGTTTTCTGCAGAACAGTGGTTCTGATCTGTTCAAGCAGCTCCTCAGACACCTAGACACATACACATGTAAATACACACACACACACAGATACTATTCAATACTCAAAAGATCAATGTAGATTTAAAAATGCTGAGCGGAAAGGCCTATTTACCTGTGGGGTGGGACAGTAGGCTCCCATTCCCCCTGTGTTTGGACCCTGGTCTCCATCAAGTAGCCTCTTATGATCCTGTGCAGGGGGCATGGCAGCCACTGTGGACCCATCACTGAAACACAAACACTAAGAGGAAAACAGAGGGGCTATTTTATGACCTGAGCACATGTGTGTGTGTGTGTGTGTGTGTGTGTGTGTGTGTGTGTGTGTGTGTGAGAGAAAGAGAGGCACTCACAAAAACTTCCTCTCCCTCAAGCAGTTCTTCCACCACCACAGTATCACCAGCAGCTCCAAAAGCCTTGTCCTACAATATCAGGCATTTAAAACAAAAGAAGTTATATTTTGTATTGATGTTTAACAAGCAGTTATAACTGATAATCAAAAAGTGTTTCTTTTAAAAGCTAAACATTGGAAAGAATTAAGACAGGTTTCCTGGAGTTTCTCTCTTTGTTCCACAGACATTTACAGAAAAGAACTACAGGATGTACAAAATATACTTGCTTTGTTTTAGTTTGGGCAGCAAAGGAAATCAGTAGTAGTAGTTTAATTTTCATCATATCAAAAACACCAATTATTTGAAAACAGATTTAAATTAACAGACAAACGGATAACAAATAAAGAAATCTAAAAAGGAACACTGTAAGATATTACAAGAACTTGCTGACCTTCATGATGTCCAGGATTGCCCGGCAGGCCTCATCCTTATCCTTGGCTACGATAACTCCTTTCCCTGCAGCCAGACCGCTGGCTTTCACCACCAGAGCTGGGAAATCCGCTCTGCACAAAGGTTTGACATGTTTTGCTGGTGCATAATTCATTTTTTTTGGTTTATCTTCTCTTCTTAAATCTTAGTATTGACAGGGTCAGGCCTGACTGACAACAGGGTTAGACTTTATTGTTCATTGCACTTTACAACTCTGTACACTTAAATGTCTGCTGACCTCTGCTGGGGCTGCTGTGCTCTGTCAAACCATAGAATATTCTCTCAGCGCTCTTTAAACCCAGGAGAGGGAAATATATTTGGACAGCAGCTGGAGTTATAAAGCGTCACAAAGCTTGCTGGTGACAAAACAGCATTCAGTAATGTGTGGGCTTTATTACGTTTCACTTTCCGACACTCCTATCTATACATGATACAAGCACAGATAGCTCAAAGACCCTCAGAGACCCTTCCCCACTACAAATGCAGACTTGAAGGTGGTAATACAACGGCATTGACTGATTAACTGGAGAATAGTAACCATATTCAATGCAATTTGCACTCATTTTGGTCAAATTATTTTCAAACACTACAGAAACTCTTTTTTCTCTATAAGGTAAATTGTGTATCAAGTCACCTCTGTGTATACTAACTCTGCTTTTATATGAAACCAATTCCAAACACCATAAATTTGTGATTTCATGATGAACTGAATTGTTTCTTGAAGGCACGCTCTGCTAGCTGCATGCTAAGACAGTCAGAGATCAGCCCTGTTAAGTTAATTCAGTGACACTAAAGACCACATGGCAGTCACTTCTTTCTAATTATTACTAAACGCACAACAGCATTCCAGCTCTCTCCCTCAGGTTCTTACCCTCGAACGTAGTTGCAGGCCTCCTGAGGGTCAGTAAAGGAACTCCAGCGGGCCGTGGGGATACCATGACGGTCCATGAAGCTTTTGGAAAAACTTTTACTGGCCTCCAGCTGAGCAGCTTTAGCTGAGGGCCCGAAGCATAGCACGCCTGCCGCCGTCAGGTCATCCACAACACCTGTAAGAGAAATTTCTCTTTATCAGCATTCATTTTTTGTAGGTAAACTTGGAGCTTGCTTTGTTGAACAACGTGATGACAATCAAATCATGTTTCTTTATTTAGTGTAGATATTCACTGTGGCAAAATCATTTAATCATGTTCACAAATTCACAATACTTTGAACAGATATGACAAATCGAATTGATATGACAACTATTCATGTTTTAAGAATGAAAAGTAAAAAATTATAAACGTTCTACAACAAATTAATTTGAAAGCTTTACTGATGTTTTAACAATGCTCCTTAAATAAGGATGTTGAAAATGGTTCATTACGTGATGCCACACAAAAAGTACTTTTGTTTAAAAGAACCATTTGAGAATCTTTATAAAGTTTAAAGATCCTCCACATTAGAGGTCGACCGAAATTACTTTTTCTAAAGCCCATGCCAATATTTAGAAGATCAACTGAAGGCCGATACATGATGTGGATATTTTTTTGGCCAATAATTAGACATTGGGGGCATATTTTGAATTAACACTATAAAAATCTGCATTTTTAGGCATTTGTTTTACCATACAGCAAGCCCATGCTGATAGCGTAAAAACATGCTAAATATCGGCCCGATATATCGTTCGACCTCTACTCCATTATATGTGAAGATTAAGCAAAGAACTAAACTTAAAATGAGGGTTCTTTTTATGTGGAATTCACGCTTGATTAACATCCCCATCACTATTCGATATCGCTTTATTTTTTTCCTCACCTGCAGCTAAGGGAACCTCTGGACCAACCACCACTAGTCCCACATTATGATCTTTGCAGAACTGAGCCAAGATGGAGTGATTGCTCACACTAACCGCTGAGAGAGAGAGAGAGAGAGAGAGAGAGAGAGAGAGGAGAGAGAGAGAGAGAGGAGAGAGAGAGAGAGAGAGAGAGAGAGAGGAGAGAGAGAGAGGAGAGACAGGAGAGAGAGAGCGAGAGAGAGAGAAATTAGAAGAAATTAGAAGAAACTGGTCAACATTAAGGAAAACAATGGCTTGCTTATTCAGTTCTTAGCATAATAAAATCATTATCAGTGTCTTTTTCTCTTTTCTCTGCTCTAGAACCCCTCAGAGAGCTCAGGGTGGGCTTGAGAACCTCTGGAAGAACATTTGCACAGGGGGGTTTAGACACCCTCACCAGAGTTGGAGATCTTTCCACAGTCGGCTGTGCCCGCATTTCCGGGGGCCACTAGGACTTGTTGGACATGAGGTGACTGCGCCAGCTTCCACGCCAAAGCATGCTCCCGCCCACCACTGCCAATCACAAGCACGCGCTCTGCCATGACACCGGTCTGTAAAACACACATCAGCCAATCAGAGACCCGTCGGGTACTAAACAGTGTACAATATACTATTGTAGAAACAACCAAAACATCGCAGTTAGGGTCCAATTTTCTGGTCACAGATAAAAGACTGATTTTAAGGAGTAGAATTCAAAGTTCAGAGGGTAAGGGAATAAACAGACTCCCACAGTTTTACATACGCAGCACTTCCCTCACTGACATTTCTCCAATACAGTGTTCAATTCTCAATTTTTCAACAATATAAATCTATGATAAATGCATAAAACTTCACATTTTAAGCTTGAAATTATAAAAATAGCTAAATACCATCCTCAATTACAAGGAACTCTGTGGTCATTGTTGCAGTGTGTTTTCACACTTCAGTACCTTAACCAAGTCCATTCATTTCCTCTGTGTGGTATGTGAGTATTCATGCGAAACTCAGATGCTCTTAATGAATGTTAATGATGAGAGGAACAATCACATTTTCTCATGTGGGAAATGCCCAGAGGTGAAGTGGGAAAGGCCACATATTGCGATTCTACGGCTCAAAAGCAGAAGGTTAGATTACAAACAAGAGTGGCCACCTTGCAGACTTCCAATTTCCACTGTGGTACAGGAGAAGAGGAGGCTCATGAACTTGTGGACTACAGAAGTAATTTTACCAGAGCAGATGTAAAGTATATTAAAAATGTTTATTAAATGTATGATTTAAAAAAATAAATGTTTATACTTCCTGCTTTGTTATTTGTATTATAATATTGTGATACTACACTGTAGTATGTTATAGGTGTGCACTAAACTTTCAGCCATGAAAATGTATTACTGACCAATTCCACTTTTTAATCTTGAACCAAGTCTCATGAATTTGGGGTAACAACAACGTCGGAATCATATAGGTATTGGCAAACATCTGGTTAAAAACAATAAAGACATGTTTAGATTTGACCGATATTTTTAAGCTGATCTATATATCTATATATTATATATGTATGTATATAAATATAAATATTTAGATGCACACTCTTAATGATAAATGTATCAGCATCAGCCTACAATTCCACATCATAACATGCATGACAAAGATCACATGACTATATTTGAGGTAATATCAGTTCAACTCTAGTTAAAACCACATTTTTGCTTGCAATCATCTTTGGACTTTGGACAGATGGGCAGGCCCAAATCCAGCATGTTAAGGAAGATATAGATATTTGACCAAACTAGCAGTGTTTAGGTGTTTGTGCTGGACACACTCAAACTTCTGACCATGGCACGAGCTGCCTTTCACAGACTTTCACAAATACAATGTAGTGCAAAGACACTTTGCTCCTTCTCCGGCAAGCTGTTCAATTGTTTGTAAAAATTGACCTTATCTACAGGAGATGGGATGTTCACGCTTGAAGCAAACCACTGGGTGACCTTTCACACAGCCATAAGGCCTTAATTCCTCATATGACATACATCACAGCAGCGAAGATTCATGCCCCCATTATGTCCCTTATTAAACACTGAAGTAGAGCAACAAAATGCACAACATGCCTCCCTACAAAATCGTATGCTGTTAAAAATAAGATAATTTACAGTCTTAAAAGCAGAGAACAACGCACTACCTGTTTAATTTAAAGGGATAAACAGAGGTAGCAACGCAGGTAGGAATTATGATGAATAATGAAATATATATTTTTGGTTCATGAACCCAAATAAATGTGAAATAGAAGGAGACAGAAGGAAAACATAGTATATGGAGTCAGTATGCTTAATGGGTAAAAAAATAATTAAACGAATAAAAAAACAAAACTAACTTTCTTATATATATCTTAATTTGACTTTCTTATATTACATTTATACATTATTTCGTTACAACACCCAGTAACTAGGACTGATGAAAAACCAATGTGACTGATTGAAAGCTCATTTGCATATTGACGCCTTCTGTAGTATCACTATTGCAGAGACAAATCTCATGATAAAAGATATACTTTAAAGCTCCTATGCAGAGTACACGATATGGACAAATATATTGGGACACACCTAAATTCAGATGGCCCATTACTTCAAGTTAAGGGCGATCTTAACGATTCAGGAGACCAAGCCATTTCTGACAACACCATGCTTTCAGCTTTGTAGGCACAGTTTGAAGAGGAACCTTTTCTAATCCAGCATGACTGTGCTGTTTCCAAGTGCACAAAGCAAGCCCCTTAAAGGCATGGTTGGATGAGTTTGGTGTGGAGGAACTTGTATTGTCGCACAGAGCCCTGGTATAATCTGGAAATGAAATGACAAGCCAGGTCTTCTCGTCAAAATCAGTGCTCTATACAATGAGTGGGCACAAATTCCTACAGAACCACTGTTGTAGCTGCAAAGGGGGCCCAAACCCATATTAAAGTCTATGTATTTGAATGCAGTGTCTTTAAAGTCCCTGTTGGTGGAATGGTCGGACGTACCAATATTTTTGCCCATGTTTTTTTTTTAAGTACAGGATACGGCAGGTAAATGTCCTCAACTGACCTATGGCACCAAAACCCACTGATACAGTTCTTAAAGATTGCGAAATCGTCCAAAGGACACCTAATCGTTCAGGAGAAAACCACGAGGCAAAACGATACACATGGCCCCTAATGTACACTACTGCTACTGGTTTTGATGGGAATCACTGTGACCATGTGAGTCACGTGGTGAAAGTTAAGCGTGTTAATTCAATGCAGCACCAAGCTAACGACACAAGACACAAATATTCAGTTTAAACTCCTTTTTATCTGATTAAACAACTCATGCTGATAGTTTGTGCAGTTTTAATGTAGTGACAAACCCATGCACTAGACTAGAGGTGTGCAGCGAGAAAGAGAAAAATGTTTACAGACTGTGGTGGTAAGTTTAAAAGATAACTTTCTTAGCACTGTAGCAAGTCAGTAGATACTACTAAAAGTTTCACCAGGATACTTAAATTTCTGACTCACCTTGCAGGGAAACGAAGTTAAAGCAGCTGCGGTGGAGTCCATCTAGGGTCCGTGTCAGTGGTAGAGGGTGGGAGGGCTGGGACCCTCCAGAGATGTCCAACTGGAGACTGAATCACTCCTGTTGAACCGACTCGGTTGAGTGATTCACAATTCACAGAGTTGAGTTTCGTAGCATCTACGCTTGTCATTCTGAATAATAATATTTTATCTTTATCATAATCATACTCGTCGACTGCTATAAATGTCTTGTTTATCTTGTATTTGAACTCTATTCTGCCATGTCTGTACTTGTTATCTTGTACTGTTTTTTGTTTGTTTGTGTTGGTCCAAGGTCCTGCAGGAACGCTGTTTCATTGTGTTGTGTGTATATGTTTGAAATGACAATAAATCTTGCTTGACATGACTTCTTACAAAGTATAAATCATTATCATTATGTGTGTCACTATATGTATCGTGACGTTTTCTAAATGGATGCTGGATCATTTCATTATTTGCAATTTCTCATGGGACAGTCTACCATGTGAATATCATATTACTTATACAGTACTGATATCTACGTTGTACAGTCATGCTATTCACATACCATAAAAAACATGTTTTTCTGTTTGTTTGTTGTCCACTAAGAATCCTACATTAACAATAAAAGTGAGCTACCAAGTTATTCAAGCAAATCTTTTGGCACATGGGCAAAATGAGTGTGGAACACTGGACTTGGAGTGAATGAATCATTGACTCGGACATTAGTTTTTTGAGCGGGAGGTTTGAAGGAGTCGTTTTCCCTGATTGAATCTCCTTTCTGATCTACACTGGGGTTATTTGGTGCTGTGACAAAATAAGTGACCACGTGGATTCAGTTAAAGCGGTATAACAACTAACTGGACAACGCTCGCAGCTTTTTGTGTAATCGTATTTTAAAACAGTTCTATGGTGTGAATTCGGATGATTAAAAAATATTTTCTCACATGTTTTATTATAGGTTACCTAGAAACATCCGCCATGTGTTTTTTGTGTGTTTATGGGTAATGTAGTTCAATGAAGAAGAAAAATTTTTTCACAGCTTTGCAAAAAGCTATTCACGTCCTGTGGGGCTCATACACTTCCACTGAACTGGACACCATGAGGTCTGGGCAGAAAAGCTGGTAAATGTTTGTCATCGTGATGCAGAAACATGTTATTTGAACAGAAATAATTGTCTAAACAATTGTTAGAAAGGTTGTATTCCTCATCATCCTAGTGGCTTGATACAAAGAATGCTAATTTACTGAACATGTCTGTGTGTGGTGGCTCTTGATGCAGTGACTCAGCCTTGGTCCACTACTTGTGAAGCTCTCCCAAGTTCTTGAATCAGTTTGGCAATATCCTAAAGACTATGACCATCTATGTTAGTTGTGCAACATTTCCTCCCACATTTTCCATGAACATGCAGCATGACTTCCAATTTTCATCCTTGTGGAAGGTGTGGATGATCATCTTCTGGACAAATCAGCGGTCTTTCACATGATTTTGACTGCAAGTGCTATTAATACAGCATGTGTCATAATTTACTCAAATTCAGAATGGAAAAAAAAATCCAATATTCTAATTTTGAAAGTATACTGAATCTTAAACTATAATAAACAGAATTAAAACAAAAAAGGCAGAAAAAATATAATTTCATGCATAATGTATCTGGAATTTATACTTCTTGATCGGTGGTAAAATTGATTTCTTTTCCTTTATGAGATGATTTTTGGTTTCCCCATAAAATTGGCTATATAACTAAAACCACCCACTTCACATAGCATGATAATTGAGACATAAGCATGGTCATCACAGTGAAGTAGACCTGTACATTTTCAGCATTTTTCAAACGATTTTCTGACTTTTAATTAAATAAATATTTAGATATTTTACACCTCAAACACAGAGGACAATCTTTCCACAGCTCACGAATTACCAAAGTTCAGGGCAATTAGCAAGATTCCCATCTGAGTTCCAGTGTTCCTACCTGTGTACCATGAAAATTCGTTGTTAAAAACTATTGCACAGCTTAAAATACTGACACTACACTGCACTGACACTGTAATTAGAAACACAGCACCGAGGTCAGTGACACAAGTCCAAACACAATGCAGGGAGGTACACTCTCAAATCACAACAAAGGCAGTTCTGGGGCACCGATGAGTTCCTGGCCAACAGGAGAATCTCTGAGCGCAAACAGTGTGATTCCAGATCTATAGGCTGCAGGGATTGTTATGTGTGTCATCTTGGGATCTCCTTCATCACTGTGATCTTCCTCAATCATCAGCTGTCTTACTTGACCTAAAAACGAATATGGTAATTTAGGGCTTCACAATATAGACAAAAGTGCATTTCAGTTAAACTGTGTTTTCATTAATTAATATGTGTTACTCATATTTTGTCACTTTCGGCAAACCAGGTGTCAGTGACATCAAACAGCTTCCCGCAAGACCAAACATTTAACAGAGCATTCAGGTATTGGGCTTTGGTTCCGAGGCCTAGTCCTGGTGACCACGTACTTTTGGGATTTGTTGATTCGAATCCTTATGTGGTGAACTAATACATAAATAACTTGGGCAAGTTGTGCACAGTGAGGAAACACATGAAAATGTGTAGAGCATTGCATTAGGAACCTCCAGTGTAGGTGACACATTTGCATATTGCATATTGTCGTGATAGTGATAAAGGACCAATATCTCATGCAGCCAGACTCACAGTTGCAGCTGAACATAATCAAACGAAATTTATGTATAATTCCACTGCAATTAGACAAAATTAGTATAGTCACATAAAACAGATGAACAAAGACATCGGGGAATGGACAGACATGCACTGGAAGCATTTTTATAGTACCTTCTACTTTAAGGTTTTTCCAGGAGGGGTCGGTTTGCAGGTCTGAGATCAGTGAAAGTGGAGAATCTGGTGTCAGTCTCTTTAAGACATCTTCACGACGGATGCGAAGCACTGATTCGCTGCACAAGCGCACATTTACCTCCTCCTCTCCAACTGTGGATACAGACCACAACCCCCTGTTAATAATAACTGGCCCACAGTCGCTGGGATCAGTTCACATGACAACAATTTCAGCTGTTTCATATCCAGTCAAAACACCCATTAAGAATTAAGCAAGTTTTTTGTTACGACAAAAGGCAAAAAAATATTTCACTTAAAATTTTTAATTATACTTCATGGTTTTGAACTGTTGTAACTGCTTAATCAATAAAGGAAATATTGGTCTGTGAATTTTACACAGTCCTATACTTTTAGTAAAGATTTTAGTAATACACCTAAGCCAGCACATAAGCTTATTAGCAACTAGATAAAACTAAATGTATAGTGTCAAGTTTCCAGGGCTAAGATTGCTCTTTCCCTACATTTTAGAACTCTAACTCCACTATTACTATGTTAATTTTGGGTTCAGAATATAATAGGACAAACTGTGTAATTGTCTCTTTTGGATTTCCAAACAATGGGCATTGCAGAGTCTTTAGATTTTAATCATGGATCTTATTGACCCAATCACTTAAAACTCAGATAGCTCTGTGATATTCACGTGAATTATATTGCTATTAATTTTCATACCATGATATATAAATGTTTAAACTAAGAATAAAATAACCATGAACATGAAATAAACACGTCCATCTTCTTGATTGTTTTTTCACCTGAGGCAACAAAAAAAGTTATAATGAATGATGATACGACAATTTTCCAATCTCCGTTGTTTTTCTTACTCTGCTTTTGAAACTGCTGTGTAAATGACATTTGTTCCAAAAGGCTGTCCAAATATCTGGCACATTCAAAAAGTCTGGGTGGGGCTAAACTGTTATAGACAAAATAGGCAGATTTAAAAAAATAAAATAATAAAAAATAGGTGGATAAAATAAAAGTGAATTAAAAGTTTATATGTTTTCTAGCTTTTATCGGAAATCAAAAGAGTGAAAATTGTGTTTTCTGTGACAACCACAAATCTATCCTCAGCCATAAACATCCCAAGCTTCTTATTAACTACATACCTACATCCAGGGGATTAGTCATGAATACAGCATTGGGTCCCACCCCAAAGATCAGCTGGTGATGCCAAGCATCAGGAATTTCTTCCCCCTCTGCTACTCCTCGCTGCATGTTCATGGTGGCGACAGGCACAGCTCCGCGCCGAATCCAATGCGCCAGCCAGGATACCAGCTTTACACGCCTTGCTGGGTAAAAACCAAAGAATCTGCCCAGCACTCGACCACCACTGGCCTGCTCTGCTCCATCTATCAGCTGATGATGGGTGGCACCTAAAGGAGAGGATGTACAGAGCAGATTATAGACTATGGCTGTCAGTCTCAAACACAAAAGAATTTAGAATTTACCTTGTTGTAATGACCAAATCACTGAAGGATTATTCACTGAAGGATTATTTACTGGGAAAAACCCAGTAAAACTGCAATGGTGTGCCCCTTTATAACCTAAAGTAGGACTCTAGAAAATGCATTATCAAAACGAAGGTAGACAATGCTGTTAAACAGACCATCAGTAAAACAAATTCATTTAAAAAATGGTATTAACATTGCAATCTTGATTCGTTACCCAGTGCAATTGAATTCAAGAACAGTTCAGATTCTACTGGCAGTAAGAGGGATGTGAGGATCGTCATAATGTGGTAGTAAGCATATCAGAGCCATAACTGGTCAGAGCTACTTTGCAATCCTGGACAATTCCCTTTGTTGCTGTGCCACATGGCTTTTAGCACAAAAAAAGATCATGTTAGCCTAAGTTGCCCTTTCGGATTCTTCATCCTCTGTGATGCAGCTTGCAGCAGACCAAGTAAAGTTTACTCCCATTTTGTTACTTCATCTTATTTTATTTCCTGTATTTTAACTCTATGCCTCACACTCGTCGACAGCACATTAATTTTGCTGTTCCTTTGAAAAAGTGACAAAAAAATAATTATTTATCTTATAAAAAAGAATGTAAAGGTATATACAGTGCATATTATGTAACCACATATTCACATTTTACAAATCTGATTTACAAAACTCTCATTCCACCTTTTTTTCATAAATTCACAGCTCCCCACCTCACTGGACCTCTTGCAGTGTGCATGTTGTTCCAACTTCATTAAAGGTGATGCCGTCTCCACCACCAATCCCTGGCCCTTACCCACCTGGACTAAAAGGACACTTATGTGAGATGCTATTCAGAGTCTTAAGTTAAGCCTTCGATGACATAACTGAGCACCAAACCACATCATGTTTGCTGATGCATGACCATGGTGGGCTCTCATGAAAAAGAAAACTAGTCCCTGTGGCACATCATTTCATACTGTTAATTTTGTCCCCAAATATGCCTTTGAGGTTATTTATTCTAAAGATGTGCATATGTGGATTGTTTCAGGGCAGAGGTGTGTTCACGTAACTGACAGTTGATGGATTAAACAAATATTGTATTGATTTTAATCAGATCCTAATGTCCTTAGCCTTGTGAATCCCAACAAGTCATAGTGTTGTTCAACTGCCATCATGTCTGTGTAATCAGAATTCTGCAGCCCTTAAATGGCTTGTAGTGTAGGGTATTGTACCAGCTTCACTGCGAGAATGAAGGTAGTCATGCAATGGGGAATCGTTCCTCCTTAGTTTAGTCCGTACACAATGGTCAACCGTCTCTGGAGCCACTGTAATCCCCAGAGCCTGGAGCACGTCCACCACAGCTGTCGCCCCACAAGCCGAGACACCGATCTGAAGAGTCTGCCTTTCCACAGCCTCCTGAATGGACCATAGCATGGCCGTGTGCACAGCACCTTCTTTATCCTCCTCAGAATCCACTTTGCTGCTTGTCGTAGCTTCTCTGTCCATAATGGGTGAAACTACCGCAATTTCAGCTGTATATCCACTTCTACAGAACTGAAGGAAAAACAAAGAAAGTAAAAAAATTGTCATAATGAAGGTGTGCATATCAGTCTGAACATGCTTCACAAAGCATGGTTCACCAATAATGTTTAATCACTAAGAATATGCTGCTTATGTGAAGATGAGTCTAACAGGATTTCTCGATACCAGCAATGAGGATATTGAAGTAAAAATCATATATTATACACACTCAGGTCTCAAAATGATTAACATTGACAAATCCAACCACTGCAAACGTTTATATGAGAGGTAACTCTTGTGCTTGTGGATGCACATGTATCCACAATGTCTCCCTCTCTCCTTGCATGTCACCCATAGCCACATTCTCCTGATTTGTATTCATATTCATATGAATTTTATACATTCTGCTTAGTTCTCCAACCTTATAAACAACCAGCCTCTTTAACTAACAAGTCCTTTGGTGTTCCCATTTCCTGTTTCACCATGATCATCTGGCTAAAATTTAGCAGCTCATAATATTTTGTTGCTAGCCTGAGCGGTATTAATCTTTGCAAATGCGTTTCATACCTATATACAGCAAATTGAGAAAAATATACAGCATAACCTATCATCAACTCTAATCTACAAATGTTCTTCCAAACATTTGAAAAGCTGACATAGATTAACTCAGCCCGAAACCAGCTGTGGTTGTCAACACGGGTTACTGTTAAATGAATGAATCAGCAACCACACTTCATCATCGGAAATCTCCCCTCGTTACAATTACACAAATATTGTACCCACTTTCAGGTTTTCATGGTGGTCTCACAGCTCTGAGCCTCCAGGGGGCTGGTGGTCGAGTGCACCACTCTAATTGCTCCGACCAGCGTTTTGAGCCACATTTGTTCCGGCTTTCGTGGCAATGCTATACCGTTGCCACAGAAAATGGGTGGGATTTGAAAATATATTTATTAAGTTTTATATTGAAGAATTCTAACTAGTAAAAAAGTATAGTTTCTTATGAAAAATAATAAAATTGGGAGATTGATGGGAGGCCATTTTTATTTGACAAGGGAAATTCTTTATTCGAGTGGATATTGACAAAGTAAAAAAAGTTAGAAGAATATAAAATTGGAATGACTTTATTTCCAAATACTGCATGAAATGGAAAAAAAAATATTTTGCTTGTTATGTCAGGTCATGTCAATTTACACACACAGTACACAAGTGAAATAAGACAACGTGTCTCCAGCACGACAGAACAGAACAGCACAAAACCACAAGGAAACCACTGAGGAGCCAACAAATGCTCAGCAGGGAGTGATAACGTTGCGCCCTTCTGAAGTTAAGTGTAGTGTTTTCAAAAAAGCAATGAAGCAGGGTGAAAACAGGTGAGAGGTCTATACAAATGCTGAGCAACACATCATAAATTCATAGGAGTAAAAGTGGTGTTATGCACATTGCTGAAACAATTTATTCCAGTCAAACCTATATATGTATTATCATCCACAATATGAACTGTATTTACACTGTTATGGTCTCACACACTGCTTGTCTAAGACTTACTTTTGATCTTCTTCATTTCTCTCTGCCGCTCTACATTTTCTGCTGTTCCTCTTCGGTTCTGTCGACAGAACTGCGATCATCTGGCTCTGACTCATGATCTGCTTCATCACCTAGAAATGTTCTTTGCTAAGCCCACAAGCAAATAAACTGTTAGCTGTTTACTCCAGCTGCTATTAAGTAGCCAACAACATTTCCTGGCAAGCGCTAACTGTATAAAAAGAGTGTAATCACCCTGTGACACTTCCCAATTAGCAGGAAATTAGGAGTCTTTAAATTATCATTACGTAGATGTGTTTAGAGCGAACAAAGCTGTTGGGATGTCTAAAGTAGAAGACGCTTTATAGCATTGAACCTGAAGTTAAAATAAAATTTACATCCAGAGTTAATCATATTTCAAACTTGGAGATGTATAAACTTGGTGGTGTAACCACCACCATTGCAGTTCCTTGGGGTATAGAGAGATGTCTCTCAGCCCCATGGTGTAACACAATACAAATATATTACACAAACCTACATGAATTGCTGTTTTGAACAAAAAAGTTGCAGATGTGCAGGGATGGTTGTGTGATAAGTATATGCTGTACTCACAAGGAAACCAAACCCCTTAATTTGACCCCTTAAATTACCTTAATTGTTACCTTGATTTTCAGAGAATTAAGTAGAGAAGTGCTCAGATTAAGGCTGATTAAGGGGTAAAACTACAAAATGTTTCTCTTACTTGTTAAAATTTGCCTTATGTTTAGGATTAAGGGGTTTCACACTCATACCTTAAATCCACTTTTAAGGCCAAATTAAGGGATCGTTTTACAAACGAATGCCACTTAATTCAAATTAAGGGGTCTGGTGGGTTTTCACGGGTATATTAATGTAGAGTTAAGCACATTTTCATTTTATTGTATTGCATTGTGATTGGGTTTAGATTAATCAAGGCGAGGGGTGGTGGAAAACAGCATGGGGATGCTCTTTATACTCTTGCCACAATTGGGGCAATGTGCTACATCCTGGGCCACTGCGTAGGCGTCTCCTCCATGGCGCTCTCCAGATGTGCAGTGCTCCGTGGCTGAGCACCAAATTAATGCTGCTTTACAGAACACTAGGGGGCGCTTAAGGACGAAGTTGGCTTTGCAGCCTCGGTCTGCAGCCATAAGCTTTCCTGGTGGTAGGCCTGACCACTGGAGTCACTGAAATGTTCAATGAAAGTTCTGTACAGTTGGTCCATCATATCTCAGTATGTTGTTTAAAATTGTGAGTATAGTTCCCGTGAAATTACTGCAAAGTGACAGTACTCTATCTATCAAACTCAATATTTTTCAACTCCTATCTTAATTTAACCCTGGAAATACAACAAACCCCTTAATTTGAAGTAAGTGGCTGTTTATGTGTGAAACTGATCCTTTAATTTGACTTTAAAATTTGATTTAAGGCATGAGCATGAAACCCCTTAATCTTAAATGCAAGTTGTTAATTTAGGAGGTTGTATTATTTAAGGGGGAAACCCCTTAATCAGCCTTAACATGCACTTTCCCCCTTTAATTATTCTTCATTTCCTCTCTGGGAAAGTAAGGTTATTTTAAGGATTACAATGAAGGTTTTTATTTTTGCACCAATAATATGCATCATTAGACCATAGATTGAAAAGTAAAAAGTACAATAATATAATATATATCAACAAAGAGTGAGCTATTCAAAATTAAGGAATCACATGGCCTAATGCAAGTTTCCTATTCTTTGCCACAGAGAAGAGGGTATGTGGGGATACCAGAGGAGGGTAGGTGAGGGTGTGTGTATTTGATCAGAAGGAAGTGTGTGAGTGGGGTCATCATACACAGATTGCTGTGTGGAGCTGTGTAGATGCAGATGGTTAAGACTGCCCATGCTTACCCCACTCTATTGTCACAAGTGCATACAATCGACACACGAGCATTGGAACCGAACCATGTGGCATTAGACCTATTCTGATGGACCATATTTTCTTTTTACATCATGTGGACGACTGGGTGCTTGAAGAGATGGTACCATGATGCACTATGGGCAGAATGCAAACCTACTTCATGGCAACAGTATCCCCTTATGACAATGACCTCTTTCAGCAGGACCATGTGTCCTGATGCTGCAGACATTGTTCAGAAATGGTTTGAGGATCAAGAAAAGAGTTCAGGATATTGACTTGCCCTCTAGATTATCCAGATTTTAATCTCACTGAGTATCTAAGGGATGTGATAGATTGATAAGGCTTGGAGGCCCCACCTTACAACTTACCAGTGCCTTACCAGTGCCTTACCAGTGCCTGCAATGTCACATACCATAGTACAAGGGTTTTCAAGTCCATGCTTCAACAGGTCAGAGCTGTTTTGGTGGCAAGAGGGGACCTAGACAAAATTAGGCAGGTGATTTTAATGTTGTGGCTGATGCATGTTATATGGCAGAAAATGCAGTTGTTAAAGGTTTCTTCATTCGAAATCTTTCTTCTATGTGCAATAATGTCCTTTTACATTAACAGCATTGAAAGATGTCTTTCAAAATAAATGAGCTGAAATGCTGAAGCACAAGGTCATCCATCCAAGAAATGACCAGTGCAGAGCAAGCTTTTGAATGTTAAAATATTCCACCAGACTATAAAACCCAGAAGATTTAGATATGATTTTACATTTTTCTCAGAAGCCTTTTTCTTCAGTAAAGTCATCTTTCTTTGCCTACACTGAAAAATAAAAGAGTTGAGAAACTTGAGTGCTTGATCTTTTGATCAAATGTCTTGTCTAAGTACTTGACCAGAGCCAAGACTGAATGTGGGAAGTGGGTAAGACCAGGGCTTTCTAAGGATATGGTATGAGTGGCTACTGCTGCATGAAAAAGCTGATACACTCCACCACACATATATCCATGTCATTATTTCTTCCGTTTTATTTGGTCCATGTCATTTTTTGCCAGCATTGAAAGATAACTTTTAAAATTAAAGGGCTAAATTCAGGTGTCCCATCAATGTACCGACCACATCCTGTCTAGGTTCTAAAACCAGACAAATCAGTTCACAGACGATAGCACAAGATATTTTTTTTACGATTTTTCAGAAGCTTTTTTTTCTGCTGCTCACATCAGAGCACAGAAATTCACAGACATGTCGTGTTTTGAACTTGCACTGAACACAGAAGTGTTTAATAAAGTAATCCACACACTCTGAATTATGGTATTCTCACATTTTGAGTACCACTATGTGTCTGCCATGTGCAACATTATGCAAAGTTCTTATCAGGTGCTAAAACATTATTATTGTGTGTAGTACCATATTTTGTGCAATAGTTTTACCATGTGCAGTATCATGTAAAGTTTTTTTTTCCAATGGGTGCTGAATTACAAGAAATCTGAGCAAAATGCTTCCCCAGAGAGTTCCATCAGTCTTTTCCACTGTTGAAATGAAGTCCAACTCTGAGAGGAAGAGCCAGAAGTCTCATTGGAGCCACGCTCTCTCCTACTCTGGTCCACAGTGGTGAATGTGTTGCTGAATTGGGAAGGTAAAATCAATGTGTTTATCCTGAATAAATATGGCTAATCGATGGAATGTTTTTCATTTTGCTATGGTAGTAAATCCAGAAAATCAAAACGAGTAGTTTATTCGAAAATGTGTTACTTC
Organism: Rhabdalestes septentrionalis; assembly: GCA_037832545.1. Lineage (NCBI taxonomy): Eukaryota > Metazoa > Chordata > Actinopteri > Characiformes > Alestidae > Rhabdalestes > Rhabdalestes septentrionalis. Next base: position 14,599,843 of record JBBMFX010000080.1, on the reverse strand, counting down.
ACAGCTTGTTAGTGTAACAAGGGGTGCATTCAAGAGATGGACCTTCATTTGATGCCAACCCAGATATATTGTTCAGTTTTGATTTGCCGATTAAACCAAATATGGTCCACCTGGGGCTGAGATTTACTTTCTATGTGTACCATGCTGCTTTTGAAAAAACGAATCCCTCTATTTCTCATTGTTTTTTTGTTTTTTTCAGTAAACAACTTCATCACTCTTACTGGAGTCATTATCTTTTTTTATTCCTGGATTCAAGAGACTAATTACCTTAGTGTCATAAATCTCTATCTGTTGTATAATTGCAGTATGTGAAATGCAATATTTGCCAGAAATCTAAAGTATCATTCAGCATTTAGCTGTAATATAAAAAAACACATTTGGTTTAGAAAACTGCAGCTAATAATATTTTCACATCAAAATACACTTTGACGTAAATCTAAGTGACAGGTTAAGAAAAATACCTGAATTACCAGTATTTTGCAGTAATGGCACAGAGGAGCTATAAGTGAATTGCAAAGCTGTCTTTTCTTGAATGATTTATGATTCAGTTCACTTGTGGTTATTTCTGCAGACATTCTACACCTGATCCTGAGAATACCTTCCTGAAAGATTAGATTCCAAATGGTTAGATCTACCTGATAAGTATCAAAGGCTTTTTAAAAAATCCAAATTGGTCAATAGTTCTGGAGGCCCCTACACGTCAGAATAAGACTGTGGAATGTGCTCAGTCCTCTTCACATGGAGGGCTGCTAAGTTGAGGTGTGAAAGTGACACATGACTAATGAGAGGAGATCTTTCTCACCGCAACTTTGTAGAAGCAGGCACTGGCAGAGCAGCATGAACAGCAGCTGAATGGCAATTTAAACTGCAGTTTAAAGATCATTAAGGCCTCCCAATCCTTCATAAAGCATCATTACTGACAGATCGGGAACTGTGAATATGAATAAATCACGACTTTATCACGGAATGTGGGGAATCTCTGGAAACAGCCGGCCAGTGGTGATCACACTGCTCTTTTCAGTGTATATAGCAGGTAAGTAAGATATAACAAATAAGTAATTGGTAATTATTATTATTATTATTATTATTATTATTATTATTATTATTATTATTATTATTATTATTATTATTGCAATCTTATTTATGTGGTAAATTGTAGATGTTTCTCAGGTTTTATCTTTTATAGGTGCAAGTATTGAACAGAACATTATAAAATATTGTTCTTGAAATCATACGTTGAAGGGAAATGACACAAATCAAAATAAGAGAAATTATGCAGTATTTACAGAATAATGCAAAGAAATCTAATCTCTTGTTCACACTCTTGTTCAAACAAAATGGCAATTATTACCTTTGACATACTTCTACTTAACCATCCAGTTGGTCACACTGCTGGAAGAAAGTGTTTATCACAGCAGTGTTTTTATACTTTTCCTCATTAAATAGGATGTGATTCAGGAGATCACTAATTAGTACCTCATAAGAAAATGAAGTGATTGTGTAGGAATTCAACAGACACTGGCCTGGAATGTTTCCTATACTCATAGAGATGCTGATATAAATATACATGGTTATGGTCTTTAATTATTTTCTGGAAATGTATGTATTATCAGGTAAACGTTTTTGCAGACCTCAAGTTTTACCACTTATTCATTTATTTTATAAACTGCAGATTTTTCTTCTTTTTTCAAGTGTTGATGCAGTGTAAAATTAGAGACTGGCCTTTAACTTTACATGCAGAAACTAGTGCATATTTCCAAGCTGCTACTAAAATACACTTAATATTCACTCCTAACATAAACGTACATTCTTTTGAGAACTATTAAGAGAAATGTCATGTTTTTAGACATCAATATTGACCTATGACCTATCACCAAACTGTATCTCTCTATCTGTAAGAACCCCCCGCCGCGGACCAGTACCGGGCCGTGGGTCATGTGGTACCGTACCGCGTGCTGTAAATAAAAAAAACCCCACAGTATTAAACGATGTTTTATTTTGAAAAATGACCGGATTTCTGATATTAAACCGGTTCTTGCCGAAATAAAGGTTGGGGACCATCTATCTATCAACATTAAACCCCCCCATTAAACCCCCCCGATTTGTTTTATGAAAGAAATGGATATGTGGTGAAAACGTATGGTGCCAGATTCAAGATTCTTTAAGTCACATTGCAAGACTCGGTGTGTGCAAACACCATTGACTTGTAGTGTTCATACATGAAAAAAATGATTTAAACTATTTAACTATATTAATGCTTGATGTTGTGATATTGTTCATTTACATACTCTACACAAACTGGTAAAACTGCATTCCTCCTGTTCAATGTCCCTTATTCTCCCCAACAGACTGTGCTAATATTGCTGCCACGATTGGTGCAGAAGTGATTTTACCCTGCAATTGCTCTAAATCATCTTCCTTGCTAAGCTGGCAGAGAGGAGAAACTATAGTGTACACTGGTGACAGCAACTTAACTGCTCCACAATACCGCTACAGAACGGGAATCCAGCAAAACAGCTGTTTTCTCATCCTGAGTCAAGTAGATGCATCGGATGAAGGAGACTTCATATGCTACTATGAGGATCCATCTTTTTCATTTGAACAAGTATCTCTACAGGTTACAGGTAAATAGAGACACAGGTTTAAGATTTCTCAGTACCACTCGTGGGGACCTGACTGATACACTGCTCATTATCTTGTTTTGCCTGCGTGCCAGAGTCAGCTCACATCAGTGGGTTTCTATTTGGGCTGAATTTCTCTTTTATACAGATTTACAAGGACAGGTTTGGGTTCTCTCAAAAGCAATTGAATTGCAGACATTGATTCAAGTATAGCTTTACAGGTTTGAGGAACATTTGGACCACTTGAGCTCTGATGCACATCACTCTGGATAAGAGCATCAGATAAATACTGTAAATGTAAATGCAATTCCACTTTTATGGTTCTGCTATAAAGATGCCATTTTAAATATTTTAAATATTTTTTAAATATTTTCCCTGATGTAGCTAAATGACTTAATGAAGACACGAAATGGTGGGGCAGGTGTCAGCTAATAAACAAACAAAAAATATGTAAGTGGCTCAAAATCTGAATTTCGCTTGCACTATGCCTTTTAGTTCCTATTGATATTAGATTGAAAGTGACTATCTAAATGGAAGTCTTAACTCTCCATGTTTGGGACATAATATGTGATAGAACTTTCTGGTCACACGTTCTGATATCTGACTGTAAGCCACTGTGAGTTAAACAGGACGGAAGAGACGTAAGTGCCTTTGAGTTAAGACTAGAGTTAACAAGTTCAATGTTGAGGGGATGTGTCTTTGAGTTCATTTGTCCTTGGAGGATGATATGTCAGCATGAGATAAGGAGAGAAAATGAAAGGGTTCTGTTTTCAGCAAATGTCACTCATCAGCTGCACCTCTGTCATAACCAGATCAAACGAATGTCACCACCTTTGAAAACATTCTCAGCATCTGAGAAATACAGAAATGTCCTCACTGTCTTATTTTATGTTAGGGTTATGAACTGCCTCATAAACAATCTGGACAATAAAAGGGGCTGTACCATATTTTTTGACCAGTCCATTTAGACCACACCTTTCTGCTAGCCTTTCTATGGGATTTTTCATTGTTATGCTGGCACCATACTAGCAATTCTGATTGGTTACATTCCACATATGTATGTCTTAAAGGCACACTAATAAAACAGCGTGTTTAATTCTAAGAGATAAACATCAATACAGCCATACAGCTATAAATGATTGTTTTGTCACACAAAATACAATATATGTCATAAAGGGCCCCAGAGAAAAAACAAAGGGTGTTTTTACATTCCTTTTAAGAGGTTTCATGAGTGACAGTCATACTTTGGTGTTTTTGCCAGGTTTTGGCATGTTTGCCAAGTTTGTTATCTTGTCGTTCAATCTCAGGGAAAGACAAACTCATGTTATAATCACACAGATCATTAAATTATTAAAATTGAGAGCTTTCGACATTTTTTAAATATTGTCATCTTTAACCCCCAGTTTTACTACGGATGAGTGTTGTTAAGATTTTTTTTCTAATACTGATACTGATTTCGATACTTGCACTCAACAGTTTAGTACAAAAATGAAAGCCATCGCATGAGCTCATTTTTGTTCTGAGTTTACTATATTATAATGAGGAAGGAGCAATCACTATATATCTGGTCTACAAATGTCTGGTGCTGATGTGCAGGACGCCACTCCCGTCCCACCAATCTTTCATCAACCATTTGAAAATGGTAGCTATGATAATAAACAATAACACTGATAACAGCACTGTCCAGGAGCTCACGTATATTTCATTATCAACCAATTTGGTACCAGTTCTAGATACCCATCCTTAAATATCCCTAAACAACCTGTGTGAACAGTACTGGGCCGGTTTCGCGAAAGCTTCTTAATGCTAAGTAGGTCTTAATTTCACCTTAAACCCTCTCTTAACTTTATGGGCTGGTTCTCGAAGCGTTCGTACACTTAGTATACCTTATGAACATCCCACGTTCGTAAGGTTGGTCCGGAGCACTCTTTAGCTGTCTCTTAGCGTAGTTCCAGCACAAGACGCTAACTACCGCCACTGAGCTGCAGTTTTCAGAAATCAGAGAAGCTTAGTGCTCTTTTTTAGTCTATGCAAATTGGCCTAGTGGTTATAATGATGATTCTGCAGATAGCAACACAAAGCAGCCAGATGGCCTAGTGGTAAGGGTGTTGACTTTCCAATCACAAGACGGGAGTTTGATTCCTGCCTGCAGTTATGCAGTTTTGTAATTACATACAAAGGAAGTCTGGAGTAAATATACTTGCAAAAGCTACGTATATTTCTTTTTTGAGAAACAAAATTGGTCGTAAAATCTACTTGGGTAAAGTTGACAATTCATACTAGTAAGTGAACTTTACTCGAAGAATTCCTTTACTCGAGGAATTTCTGTGTGGAAATTGTTACCAAGCTTTTGAAGTAAATGTCAGCCAGACCTTGTGGCGGACAGAGAAAGCGAGAGAGAGAGAAAAGCTTGGTGCTCTTTTTTTCTTCACTGCCATCTTCTCTCTCTCTCTCTCTCTCTCTCTCTCTCTCTCTCTCTCTCGACACTGTGCCGCCATTAGGCAGGTTTTGAACCCCGGTCCTTAGATTACAGGGCCAACACTCTTA
>JBBMFX010000080.1:14573296-14594575 GCA_037832545.1 Rhabdalestes septentrionalis | reverse complement strand
AACAACTTAGGTAAGATATATCTTAGAAAATCTTCTTAGCGCGCTAAGAGTGTTCGTTATCGAGAAACCGGGCCCTGGTATTTACAATTATGAAGCCCTACATGGGTTTCCCAACCCACCTGTCCCTATGACATTCTGTAAATAAAGGTAAACAACATTGTGACATGCACAGTGGACAGTTCTAGACTAACAAGGGAAAGTGTGCAGCATTGCATTAGTGAGATTACAGCATGGTCATTTCTACCTACGTAATAAATGGGTTGTTGTACAGAATGTCCTGTTTCAGTGAAAGTTCTATTCCCCAGCTTGGTGATTGTATATGCTGTATAAAAAGGTCTTGTCCACATATGTTTTAGAGATGTAGCAACACTGGTTTTTGGTTCAGGCCTGAGAAATGTTGGCTATGACAACCCGTGTAGGAAGTACTGAATTCAAATCAAGCACATTTGCAGTAGGGTGCAATTGATCTAACAGTGCTGGAGCCAGTTCCAGTGCTTATAGAGCAAAAGGCACCGAAACACTCTGGACAGGTTGTTAGTCCCTTACAGACCAGATAAATCAGTAGATCCCATTCATAATATTCATTTTATTGTATTATACTTAATACTATTAGTACTAGTTTTAGCTTTATAAATAGTATTTAATCCTGTCAAACTGAAAGCAGTAGTTGTCCAGCAGCATGTGCTTGTCCATATTTGCCTGTTTACTACGTATGAGCTCGCGAAATCAGTGCTTTCTGTGAGCTTCCATATTATCTGTCTATAACATGCTTCACTTATTGTTGGAGCATACACATTCATTCAGAATGCAATCTGGATCCACACATGCTTATTTTACTCTTTTCAATAATTAGTAGATTACTTAGTTACTCACAGTCAGTGATATGAAATATCACATAAAAAGAGAGTGTGTCTGAGTCTCAAACATTATGCAGAAGGATATTTCAGAGTTGGGGGCTTTATATTGGTTCATTCTGAGGTTTCTACTTCCAGCTAAGGGAGTTTTTCCTCACCTCTGTCATCTTCGGCTTACTCACTAGGGGCTTGGACCTGGACTCTGTAAAGCTGCTTTGTGACAACCTGGTTGTAAAAAGCGCTATAGAAATAAAATTGAATTGAATTGAATATATGAAAAGACTACTCCACCTCCTGTAGCTTTCATAATTCTGGGGACAAGCAGATAGCCAGCCCCTCATAACAAAAGATGAGTTCACAGAGATATTCGGTGCGAGGCCATTCAGGTCTATACGTTGATAACATAATTTTATAAACAATGTAAAATTTGATGGGAAACCACTGATGTCTTGCTAATAGTAGACTAGTGTGGTCAAAGTTACTGGTTCTTTAAAGGGATTACAGTCATTTAGTCTGGAGATAATTAAGGGTTTGGTCTATTTTTTTTTTTTTGCATCATGTGATGACAATGTGTTCCTTATCCTAGGAATATTTTAAAGATGAAAAAAAAAGCAGGACTAAAAGTTGCTACCTTCTCTGCTACAGCTACACTTTTAACACTATCAGGCAGCAGACGTGGTGAAGTAAACTTCATGAGTTTTATTTAGTTGTTAAAAAAGTCTATAAAATCATTACTACTACAGGCTGTCTGGAATATGAGACTCTGTACCTCCCTGATTTCTAGTTAGAAAATATTCTAAACATAAACCTAGGGTTATTTTGTGAGAGTCAATGAGAGTCAATAAATAGGTCGAGTGTGTTGCAGTAATGTTGTAGTCTCTGAGGTTCTCCTTCCAGATGGCATGGAAAAATTCCACCTTGGTTAACTGTCATGTCCACTTTAAGTTATGGATTATTTATTTAAGGCATGTGATTAATCAATATACCAAGGACAGAGCTTTTTCTGTGTAAGTCCTTTATGTCTTAGTGCACGGGTCTCCAAGTAGCCCGCCAAAGGGTTAACGAATCTACATACATTTGAAAACGTGACTAGGCAAATTTTATTAGTCACTTGGAAAACCAACTTGCATGTATAGCCAACCATATCCGCCCCCTTCTTACACCAAATCATTATTTACCCATTAGTTGTCAGTAAAACAGTTGCGCTACTGTCAAGGTTGATGAGTCAAAGGTGATGATTCGGATTCGGATTCGGATTCAGATTCAGATTCAGATTCAGATTCAGATGATGGGAGATGGGCAGGAACCATGACCGCGGCAGGACACCATACAAATAAGAGGCTGAAAACGTATTTTCCTGATACAAAAATGAGTAGGTCTCTGCCTTTTACATTTTGTAAAAGTAGCTCTCAGAGGTAAAAAGGTTGGAGACCCCTGTCTTAGAGGCTGTAGATCAAATAGAATTCTCTAGATCATCGTCAATTCCTGGACCAGATGGAAAGCCAAACGTGATTGAAAAATTATATAATTATATAGAAAAGGGATGTGGCAGACATTGTTGTATGTTTAGTATGAACTTGAGGGGTGTGCGAACATTATGATTTAGATTAACCCCATGTTATGGAACGAGACTACGGTGAATTGAGTGAGTTTAACTATAGAGTTAAACTCACTATAGAGGGAGTATATATATAGTGTGTAGAGAGAGTTCAATAAAAGAACAACACATGTGTAACCATACAATAATTTACAGAATAAGGCTATGTATAGCTGTCGACAGGATCACCATCTGTGTGAATGAATCCAGTAATATGACATACTGAGACCTTAAGTGTGCAAAAAAGGAATGCAGACGTATTCATATATACTTGTATCATTGTAATTGTACAAAAAAGCCATTTGTATTTTTTTCTGTGTTGAGGGTCTCCATTGAGGAGTAGTTGATTCTCAGCAGGGAGTGATCGTGGTGTGCTCTCCTACAGTCACCAACAGTCACTTTTGTTTTGTCTACATTTAGAAAAGGTTGCTGGCTCTGCATCGATCTGTTAGCCCTTGCTCCTCCTCTTTGTACACTGCTTTGTCGTTCCTACCGATCAAACTCACCACAATCATGTTGTCAGCAAGCTTGATGGTTTGAGATGTGCAGTGCTGCGGAGCCATGGGTCATCAGCATAAACAGCAGAGGGCTGATCCCGCAGGCCGGAGGGGCCCCTGTGCTCAGTGTGGTGGTACTGACTGGTTGCTCCTGATCTTGACTCAATTGGATTTCCCAACTGTGATTTCATGTGCATCCCAACAACCCTCTTGAAACACTTCATGATAATTGGTGTGAGTGTGATCCAGTAGCCATGGAGGTAAGTGTGATGGCTTTGAAGCTTGTTGGAACGATGGTGGTGCTTGGATATTGAATATTTCTGTAAGGACATGTGCCAGCTGATCCACTAAGCATACAAACGGCAATGTTGTCTGGTCTGGTGGCCTTCCGTGACATGTCAGTGGGAGTCGTCCTCCCTGCCGTGTTGTTCTGTGCCTTAAAAGTGTTTAAAAGTAATTCAGCATGTCTGGAAAGAGGCCTGATAAACACAAGCAGGGGGAGATGTCTTGTAGTGATGGTCCAGATGCCCTGCCACATGCACCACGTGTTGCACCATTTTCTGAGCCTGAGACAACCTTGGCTATTCTTAGGTCATCTTTATTGCATGGACTGAAGGTACTGTCATGGGCTCTTAGCAATGCATTCACCTCTGCAGTCATCCACAGCTTCTGTTTTGGGCATGTAGGAAGGGTCTTGAATGCAGTAATGTCATCAATTTACTTGCTGATAAAACCAGTCACTGATGCCGTGGAGTGGTAGGAGCCTAATGGGTAAAATACTTGCCTGAGACCCCAGCGACCACAAAGTTCAGATTCAAACATCACTTTCTACTGTTGTGTCCCTGAGACATTTAACCCTTGGTTGCTTCAGGGGGACTGTACCATATAAGTTATGATTGTAAGTCACTCTGGACAAAGGGTATCAGCCACATGCCTCCTTACCTTTACTCCTCCATGTTGGCACACCTGTCGTAAGCTTGAGCCTCCTTTAACATTCCTCAGTCAGTGTGCTCAACAAAGATGGCTCCTGGCAGTCAGATATTTGTCTTATTCAGAACAGGCTTGGGAAATCTGATGAGCATTCTGTATGTAGGGATCAGGAAGACAGACATTTGGTCTCATCCCTTTCCTAAAAATGATCATGTCAAGATAAAATGAACAATATAACCATAACTGTCTTAAGAAAAAAACTAAGTGCATCTGCCAAAATTGCAGCATTTACTATTGAATTCTCTATTTTCCTTATGGAAATGATTTTTTTCTTATGAGTTTTAACAGGGGCAGCTCAGTCACTGTCAGTTTCTGAAACAGCCGGTGTCTGGAAGGTTTCAGTGGTGTCCGTGGTGTGTGGCTTACTCATGGTCCCTTTGATCATCCTGTCTGCGTGGATTACTAAAATGCTAAGCAGGACACAGGTGAGTAATCGTAGCTTGAACATCTTTGCAAATGCCTAATATAATTTTCCGATTTTAATATCTATTATAATGAATAAAAAGACTTAACCGATACAGTCTGGATTGGATTGAGTTTCTTATGTGTTTAGACCAAAGAGGGAAGGCACGAAAATCCATGTATAGTTTCACTGGCAGTAGACAATAGAAAATGCACTCTTACAAAAAGTAGATCCACTGAAGACCTATATAACTAGACAAATAATCATTCATGCATTCAAATGGTTCTTTGAGTCTGCATGAATGTCTATAGAAATCACAATCTAGCAGTAAAGCCATCGTTTAAGGAATTAACAATTCACATGAACTGCCTATAAACTATGTTCATGCTACTTTTATGCTGTGATCACACAGACCTCTAGTATACACTTTTAATTTTTGTCTCCTATTTTCAAATCATGATAAAATGTCACTTTTCTGCACAACTACAAATGTGATGTACCTGCCTAGTGAATTTCTCAGATTGTGATGATAAATAATAAAACAAATATTTCAGACAGATGACATCTCTCTACAAACTAGATGTGTCACTCTATAAACTAACCTTTGGTGTGTAGTTAATCCTCACTGAATGATGTCTCCTGGTTTTGAAGGTAACAAGGGGAAACCAACCAAAACAAGCACAACCAGAACAAGAGGACATCCCTGATGAGCACGATCGGTGTATCTGATGTGTGAACACATGTTAAGACAGCAGTGTTTGATTGCATATTACGTGTAATATAAATATCAAAATAGGATTTAACAGCAACTGCCAAAAACTGGATCAGAGCTCAGGGTTGTGCTCACCTGAACTGTAATGATAACGGAATGTACCTGGAATAAACTGATGTCTTTTTACAGTTCCTCTCCTCCACACAAATATTTTATTTATTTAAAGACATGGTCTGACATTAGCACTGGCCCAGGGCAGGTGAATGCCAAAACTGGACAACAGAAGTGAAATTCTTCTGGGGGGGATAATAAAGAATGTGATTTATATTTTCTTAAATTGTATGCATATGATAACATATCCTCACAATACTTTATGCAGTCCAGCGGGTGCATTCAGGTAAATGTCACAATGTGAAAAGCTGGAAAAACAAACCAATAACTGTAATTTTTAAATAAGTTTTAGTATTTGCCCTAAAGAACCAATTCATTTAAAGCTCATTTATATTCGATTTCAGAACAGTCAACTTGAAGTCCTCTTCCATTTTTTATAGCATACAAATGTAGTGCTCTTTAGCCTCAGTGAAGTTAGAAGGATTAACTTGAACCACGATACATGCGCTATGCAGATACATGTTACATAAAGGTAGAGGCGGTACAAACCTATCCCATTAGTAGGAAGTTTTCTATATCATATTAAATATAGTTGCTGGTTCCGAATACACTCAAAGGACTCATAGGTTGTCGTAATAATTATTATCGTAATTATCGTGTTACTTTAGATTTTTTAGTGGAATTATTATGCACTTTTCTGCATCCTACTTTAGCAGCATAGGTCCCTCTTAATAACCAAGTGTAAGTACATAAGCTGCACTACTGTAATCAAGCTGTAACACTGAATACATCACTACTAGTTCAACTGATGTTGTGCCCATTGTAGAAGTTGTAGCACTCTGCAATTAGAGAAGTGAAAAAGTATTTTGAAGTGTTTTTGACATTTCCAACTGAGCATGTGACCTTTTATAGATAAAGTTATGTTTTCACTTATGACCTTTTCCTCACCATTCTCCCATGTAGGCTCTTTATGTAAAATACCATTAAAAAGCATTGTTCCATGAAAAGTCATGATGTCATTCACAACATGAGCAGATCTGTTACACACTTCAGTGACTCTTTCAGGTATAATGATACATAAAGAAATTCCTGCTTTTTGTTTTCATATTTCTTACAAACTACTGGACCTCCCGTATACTGGACCTCCCGTATACTGGACCTCCTGTATACTGGACCTCCTGTATACTGGACCTCCCTGCACTTCTCTATGCACAAAACAAGATTGTGAACCCCAAAAAAGTTGAATCTGCAAATGCTCATGCAATTATATTTTATATTTAATTAACCTGTTTGCTTTGCCCCGTTGGCACACTTTAATATAAAAGCAAACAGGACAGGGTTAAACGAGGACAAATTGAACAGAAGTCCAGAAATGTATATATATTGTGCTGTGTTTGTTTTACATCCGACACCACCAATATTTATTTTCCAACTTTTTATTTTTATTACCAGTTGTTTGCTCTCCCTGAAACACTCTTAAATTCTCTTTTTTTTGTTCAAGTTTCATTTTTTAAAAATACTATTATTTTTGTGGCCTAATTTACCAGTATGAACTTTGCTCGTGTTTTCCTTTGTATTGAAGTGAATGCTTTGGAGTGAAAGTTTTATGTATCATTTTCACTTTTACTTCCTTTTGAATCTTTTTGCATATCACATTTGTGTGTATTTGAATGTCTATGCCTGTTTTTGTTTTCAGTTAAAACATTTTCTATTACAAATATTGATTTTATTATTCAGTACAACATAACCTTTATTAGTCAGTACATCAGAAAATATGAAAAAAATTACACACAGATGAAATATTATTTGACAATATTACAATTTGATATGTTGTTAGAGATCAGCATCGTGCTGAGTGACCATGTCAACAAAGTCTCTGTGGGGCTTCTCGGGACAAAGCCTTAATTCTCCCAAAACCACAACCCTCAGCATCTGCACGTTCTCAAGCTTAATTATAGCTTTAGTAGGAACTAGCTACTTTGATCCTGGCAAAACAGAAACTTTGATCACACGCAGCTCCAGTATGTCACAAAACTGGTCGTGTTCTTACAGATCCTCACCTAATAATGAAGACTGAAAGCCTTAACAAACAGTAAATTGAGTTTTTGTAATGAACTTCATTACTAGCAAACCACTGTCTGAAGCACTGATTGGATAACAAGTAAACAGAAAAAAACATACATTTGCTTATACATTTATGTAAGATGTATGGATTAACATGAAGCAGATTAACTGGTTCAGCTGAATAAATACTTTTAATGAAAGGAACATTTTACAATAGATAAACTAAAACATGGTGGTCTTGTGGTTGGAGCTCTTGTCTCCTTATGAGAGGCTCCTAGGTTCACTTCCTGTCCAGTGGCCTTTCTGTAGGAAGTAAATCCTCTCTCGGACCTGGTCCAGCAAACCTGATACTGCTTGTTTTGACTGGACTACTTGGTTCTCTGGGGCGCTCGATTTCCAACCTTAACCAAACAAAACGAACAGACTTCCAGATATCAAAATGACAAGACACACAACCAGCAAAAGACACACACACAGCAGTTAATAGTCATGTACTGGAGACCATGTGTGATTAAAAAAGCTTTATCCATACTTCAGGGAATGAGGCTCGGCTGTTTTTTCAGCTTGACTACAATAATGTTTATATATCAGCAACACTGAAACCTAATGTACCCCTAGTCAAACATTCTACAGTTAGACACAGAGTTGGAGGTCAAAATTCCCCAGGAATAACTCTAGGACACTACGTTCTGGCACTTTTTCCCTTTGACGTGTAGACACAATGTATTATGCTCCAATAAATCAATTAATAAATACTGAAAATGATGTGGAAATGCTTATATTTGACAATGAGCAAAATAAAAAAAATTAGAAAAGTAAATCATAGATCACCCTTAAAAATAGGTCATTTTGGCCACTTATCTGTGGCATACACCAGATAACTGATTGACATCATTTCAAAATAACTTTCTGATCTTTTCTATCCCTCCTTATCAAGGTCTGCTCTAACCTAATCCTTGTTGTTAGAGGATTTGGTTCATTAGGCACCATTTTCAGTCTCAAAGCAAAGGATCTGATCTGTCTGGTTTTTTTATTCAAAATTGAAGCAAAGAAATATGGTTATTTGAACAACAGGCACTAACAACTGATGCTTCAGCTTGATTCAACTTGTTAACAAACCGATAAAAAAAAAAAGCTCTGCTAAAAGTAGGTCAACTGTCAAAGTTGGCCTATAATGAGAATTATTAATCACTGATGAACAGTCACGGCACGCAACACAAACTATACATGGGTGATCCACTTCATTCGCTACACCCATCTCGTATCTTCATTCATTTTTATCAGCTTTATATCGGTGAGCATTTGGTTTTGGATTAATCTCAACATGATAGTTTCGCTGACATGGTAGTGACATGTAATTTTGTGTGTGTGTGTGTGTGTGTGTGTGTGTGTTTGTGCCTGTCACAAAGCATTGCTGCTGGAATGTCCACTCACTGTGTATACTATTAGTCCACCTTGCAGATGATGGCGCCCCTGATGCTGCACTGTTTGTGCTGCTCTTTCTCTAGTCCTTCATCAGTGATCGGTTTCTGACCACAGGAGTGATAAAATGGAAAATGACTGTATCTGCAAGGTAGGGGGTTTGAATAAAGAATTTAAACATTAGATCAAAAGATCTAAAATGTTGGAAGAGGATTTGATTGCTATCTTATTAAAAAAAGCCAGCAAAAAAGCCATTCTTCATACCAATGTAATCACTGGCATGTATCACATGACAATGATTCCTCACATGCCTGTAGAAGGCAGACATGCATAAAGTGAACTTCGAACTGCTGTCAAGCATTAAGTAACTTCACACACTTGTCTATGATAGATGGAGTGCATGATGAGACTTGGAACCTTCAAAGAACATAACCTGTGGTTTACATTTTGATGTCATTCTGATATTTCACAAGAATATATGGTGTTCTGCCAGACCTTTATTTCTGACATCTTTTATCTTCTTTTGCCAAGCTTTCAAAAAAGCTGACGGAGTAAATTTGATTTCTACAGTTAATGCTGTCAATGTGTAATTAATTGATGTACATTGTCAATTTTATCTGCGTTAAATCAAGAAGACAGATCAGAAAAAGAGACCAAACCGGATCTGATTCTTTAACCTTTGTAGCCTAAAATATGACAGAATAGGGAAGGATAATGTCACACATGCAAAAAAAAATAAAGGTGTAAAATATTCTATATAAACGATGCCATAGAAGAACATCTTTTCGATGGATGGTTCTTCAGAGAACTATTTTTTGCCAGATAATTATTTTTGTGCATGAAGAACCACTTTAAAGTAAAAAAAACTCAAATTATTAAAAACTCTGATTTATACCTGTAGCGTAGGGGATGTTTGGTCTGTTTGAAAATGTCACTTTCAGATGGCCACAACAATGTGTCAGGATGTGTGGTTAAAAATGAAAACTTCTGGCAAGAAGTTTGATACCAGGGGATACCTGGAAGATTTGGAAAGCAGAACTGACACTCTACATTGAGTTAGTGGCAGTTCAAATACATGATGGGGATCTACATGTCTCAGAGGAAGCTTTCACCCTTCACCCAAGTTAATTTTGAAGCTTCGGAATAAAAAAAAAAGGTTTTGATTATATTATCAGTTGACACTATAAAGTATCAATATCTGTGCTGGAGAGAAGTGCGTTCATTTATATTTACGGCATTTAGAAGACACTCCATTCCCTACAGGAGACAGCCTCCCTGAAGCAACTTGGGGTTAAGGGTCTTGCCCAGAAACCCAGCGGCAGGAGGCTGAAGGTCTCCCACCAAACACAGAGAACGAATTTGCAACCTTGGTGTTATCGTGATGCCTCTGGATCATGTTGGAAGTGTTTTCTAAGTTAAAAAGGTTTTTATTTATACAGATTTGGTAACCTCATGTAGATGTAGAAGGCTAAAATGAAAATTAGATCGCAGGTGTACAGTTGCAAAATTGTGGCAAAAGTTTTGACACCACTGCTCAAATGAAATGCAAATGAAAAGCACAAATGAGTAAACACCCTTTACACAAGTGGTTTCCAAACCAGTCTTAGATGACCAACCAAAATAAACTTTTCTTTTTGTTTGCCACTAATCGGACAAATAGGACATAGTTTTGCACCCGTTTGTGTGTTTGCTGCGTGTTCGTGTATTTGCAGCGCGTTTCTGTGTTTGGTTGTGTTGTGAAAATTTGGTCCCAGATGGGTTCGTCACTTTTTGAGGTCCCCCTGAAACCTTTCCGTTGTGGTCCCTGTTATTTGCAGCGCGTTTATGTGTTTGCAGCGCATTTCTGGGTTTGGTTGTGTTGTGAGAATTTGCAGTGCCTGTGTTGTCAAACTGATGGAGTCGTTTTCTTAATTTGTTTTGTTTTTTTCTGTTTGCATGTGTTGTCTGAAGCACGTTGAGCTCTCTCAGCCACTGTATGTTTGGGGCGGCACTGAGCACATTATCTTGGTAACCGCCTCACCCAAACATAAACAACTCAGAATCAGACATATGCTGACTTAACTAACTAACCTAACTTATAATTGAACATGGAAATCCCCACAATAACTTGGAAATTGCAAATATTCTCAGCTTTTTTTCGTTTTTCGCAATGTTTTTTTTAATTTTATTTTAGTTCCAAATTACTTAAAAAATATATAATTTATTATTTATGTAAAAAATATTAAAATAATTTCAGCTCCATTTCCATATTAAATTTAACTGTATAAATATTTTTCTGTCCAGAGAAACACAAAAAAGCACTTCTTGGGATGATGAAAATCCATTGGACACAGAGGCGGGAGGTTTTATAGTTGCCAGTCTGAGAATGTTATACATTTCCCCTTGCTGCTGATTCGATCTGTGGCAGTAGCATCTTGAGTGTTTCTATTGTTTTCTGTTTTGTTCTTCTTAAAGCCCTGTATTGTTGTTACTCTTAATTAAATTAAAACAGGCTGTTGAGCTGATTCTCCATCCAGTTTTGGCGGGGCAGTACAATATGACTCCTGAAACACCTGAATAAAACGTGGAACCTGGCAAAATTACTGAACTGTAAAAGTGATTGGTGATTACCAGTAGATTTTATGGTATTTTTATTACAAAAAATTACACTAATTACACTTACCTTTATATTTTCGTTATTTTCGATTTACACTGTGAAAAAAGGCCTTGTTAGGGTTTTACCACAAAACAACTACGTGTTTTTTCACAATAAGTGGGTGCTCTTGGAGTGTAACCGCTATGAGAAGCGGGGGATTACTGTATAATTTACAACCCCTCTTAACACTTCTCCCAATAGGCAGCAGATGTCACCATTGTGCTTTGTGTGAAGAAAGAAATCTCCTCTCTTCCTGCTTCCCCGCCCCATGTCTACACTGGCACAGATTGAAAACGAGCACTGAGGCATGCTCACACATAAACGCACATCTTAAACCCACTGCATGCATTTTTACCCTACTTTAAGACTCAGAGACTGCAGTTAACATCGTCCTGCCCTTTATAAATAAAGCCTAATTCACTGTGTGTTAGGAAGTCCTTACAGACGGTGTCTTGGCGGTAATAAATATACGAAAGCTACTCATAATACCCTCAATACTACATAAACTTTGAGCCATATGTTTCCTGTCATATGCACTGAGAAAACAAGCAATAACTGAATGACATGTGTTCAAACAATCCTAGTAATTAAAAATGCTTCCAGTTCGATTTTGTGATTGCTCAGAATGATTAATGAGAAAGAATATGTCTGAAGCTAGAAGCAACTTCATTTAATATCAGTCGGTTCCTTACCAATTTTAGGGTTCTACCTGGAACCTCTACTCTGTGGATCTTTAAAAAAAAATCTTCATATTGTTTATCTTCACTGTATAGAGCCACATCACAGAGATCTCAAGTGCCTCACATAACTTATTTTCAAAAATGGTTATCCAAAGGATCAACCCAGAAGTCGTTCTCCTTTGGCATTTTACAAATTACACTTTCTGGAAAATTATCCTTTAAGGGTGAGAACAATTCAACATAAATTGCTAGTATGAGTGGAATGCTGTGAACTAAAAATGTGAACACATTTTGTGCTGTGTTTCCTGATCCAGAAAAAGCCTAAATCTAGACTGAAATGATTTTCCATGGTGAATCATCACGTGAACTGCAAATTACCTTGTCCAGGAACCAACCTGTTCTCTAGACTGTAACCATGCTATTATAAAAGTGGAAGTGGAGGTGGAACAGTTGCACTGGGGAACCCCCAAAATCTTTTGGTTTGCTTGTTGCTTTTTCAAGATTCAAGATCTGTTTATTGTCAAGACAACAATATACTCAATATAAAGTGTATTGAAATTCCACACAGACCCTCTATGGTGCATTTATACAGAAAATCCAAAATGCTAAATTATAGGGATATACACACAAATATATAGTGTGATATAAAGTGTGAGTGTGCAATTATAGTAAATGTGATGTGCAGCTGGTATTTAAAATACCAGGATTCAAGTTATTGTTGGAAAACAGTTGACATATAGTTGTAGCAGGTGCAGAATTGTCATGAGGTAGGCTATGTTTTAGCAAATGTACACATTTACGATGAATAAGCATCTTGTGTTAAAGTCCAGTCTGTAGTATTTTGTGTCATTTGTGTCTACAGAAGGTATTTTGTGTTAAGTTTAACCGTCTTTTGGTGGCAGTGAGTAAAAGGCCCTGACTGTTTGGGGAAAGAAGCTCTTGCACTTTTAACAATTGAACTACAACACCAATTTGGCTGAGATATAGCAGGTTCAAGTGGACAATTATACACTAAACTGTACAAAATTAGTTAATGTTTCAACTTTAGGGGCTTCTTTGCCTTCAAAGTTTGAGTTATCAGAACAATATATCAGAGTCGATGTATTTGATGTTAACTTTTAAAAAATTTGAAACACTGAACCTTTTTATCTCGGGTGTATGAAATTTGTCATATGTGGTCATTTTTGTATGAAGTGTGGTGGGGCAAGGTCCTGTGTTTTTTCACTGAATTATTAAACTACATATTTATTCATTGTCAGATGTTTTTCCATGTTTGGTATGTTTAAGTTTTATAACACCAGGCATCCTTGTAAGCTTTCAGGGCCAATCCACCCATAGAAACGTTTACACAAATCATATATAATTTATATCTATACCCACTACCCATAGCATCTATACAGATTAAGATTGGTATGATATCTTGTTTCTGAGCTGGCTGTTGGCCAAGCCCAAGGAGTTTGGCAGGTCCGTGTGTTGTAGTTAAACCCTCACAATAGGAAGCATTCACCAAAAAATGCCCATATAGGGTTTTCCGCCTGGCTCACCTGCAGACAGGCAGGTGGCCATTAGCTCATGATCCCGGGGTGCGGAGGCTGTCAGCGCAGATGACTACCTCCTAGTTTCGGCTTCAAATGTCATTTTCTCTGCTACATTTCCCTGGCCCCTGACAAACGGGCCTCCGAGCCAATTTAGACATCAACCCCTGACATTTAACAGATTTTCCGCAACCCTGAGTCACCCGCCCACCCTAGGCCGCACGGAGTGGAGAATGAGCAGAAGTGATCACTGGAAATAGAGAAGGAGGAAGGTACACGTCTCTGACTCCTACAGACAAGGAGAGAAAGAGCTAAAAAGGTCTCGCCTTTGTTTGGCTGTTTTTCTCTTAAAAATAAATGTTCCCAAATGGCTCCTGGCTTACAATGCTTGGAAAAAGCCTTTCACTTTTAGTCAGCATTTATAAAATGTTTACATGCACTTTCAAATTCAGATTCTCCCACTTCAAATTTACAAAAAAAAAAAAAAAAAGCCATCCACTGAAAGGTTTTTTTGTGGAAGCAAAAGTGTGTCTTTTATGGCCTCACTCCAAAAGGCTTTAATTTTAAAGCATTAGTGCATGACGTTAAACCAGAAGGGTGTTAATATTGTTCATTTTGACTTTGTGCAATTTTAAGATTTGGAAACATCAGCATTCATTCTCATGTACATTTTGCATGATGAGGGGTTTTAGGGGTTTGAGACATTAGTATTGTATTATTTAGTCATATTTAAATTTAAGGGGATCAAGTACATTTATAGTTGTCCTGCTGTATATGATGCATAGAGTATTAGGGTATACTCACACTAGGCCTGGTTGCCTTGTATCGTCATGGATCACAGTTGTGAACCCCACTCCAATGCTGGCCTGCACTTTATGCATTTGATGTTCTAGACTTTAGCACACTCTCATCACTCATCACCCATCACTCACTGCTTTATCCTTTTTGTCCAGAAGGCTGCCAGTTTAACAGACGGCACCCTGTACCTTCAGACCTTGAACCCAGTTTCTTTAGTTGATCAAAAGCTTGTTCAGTGGTTCTTTGGTATTCACAAGCATAAAGAAACCTAGATGCCAGTTTTATCAGATATCTTGTGTTTTCTTGTGAGCTGTATCTAGTTTTTTCTGCTTTTTTGCCTGCCCAAATGTTCTGGCTTTTTAAAATGGAGCCGTCAAGTTTGATCTCCATGCTCGGACACAGAAACTAACTGAACCATGACTAGTAAGCATTAACTGACTACAAGGATATAACAGTAACATTTGGTTATAACCCAAATGGGTGGCATTTCCAGACTGCTACATAATGAAAGGCTATTCCATTCCCTCTAATACAACCTACAGTCTGAAGCGTCCTTTACAATCTTCTCTGGCCAATAATTGTTTGTGCACATTTACATTCACAGCATTTAGCTGATGCTCTTATCCAGAGCGATGAGCTCATGTTGGACACAGAGGCGGTTCTACATGGGGGCCAGGGGGGGCCAGGACCCCCACACAATTACTCTTGGCTCCCCTTATGGCCCCCCTACCCTAAACAGCCAAAGATTTAAATATACATTTCTTATCGCGACATGCTGAGAAGAACAGAACTAATGCTACGTGTGTTCTAGATGCTACAGACCAGCGCTGACCCAGACACACCACACCCCCCCTCTCTCAGTTTGCACACCGGTTAAATGTGCTCCCCCAAAAACACACTGCCCCCCTTGGCCCCTCTGGTCATTCTGGTGGGACCCCAGGAAAATTCAGTGCAAATGAAATGTCCCACCAAAACCTCAAACAAATGATCAGCAGTGATTATTTTTTCAAAATATACACTCTTTTCCAGTGACATGACAAAGCGGCGTTGGTGGACTGAAGTATGTGTCATGTTATAAGACTGTTCTTTCCTAGGTCCCACTTTTCTGCCTTAGGTCATGTTCTATTTTGGAACATCAGCTTAACTTAAATGAGCTCATGAACACTCTTAAGTAGGTCTGGAGAATTGATTCACAAGCACAAACAAATTGATTTCTTATTGTTTACTCAACAAGCACATGGCTTAATTATGCAAGTCCCGCTTTCCACAGCACCTCTGATGGCTACGTGAGCTAAACATGAACTCTTACCGATCCCACTGTCGGACCTAGACTTCTTTAAGTATGGAAATACCCAACCTGTCTTTGTCTTACCTATCATAGCTCGTTAAATTGCTGATCTTCTGATTGATCATTATGCCATTTGAACCAAACCCATCAGAGTATTTCACAAACAAAAAAGGATTGTTTAAATCATCAAGATGAAGCATGTTTTTTTCATCAAGGTACAAACAATCTAAATGTACCCTCAGGGATACAATGATCTTAAGGTCAATTAAGTTCTTTAAATTAGTTTTAAAGGTACAGAACATCAACTTTCCCATAGTAAAAGCTTCTTATTTTTACTTATATAACATTAAACACCTAAAGTTAAGAAAGGATATAGGAAGTCAATTCAATCTGAAATATTGTTCAATTATGTTCTTTTACTAGAGTTACTGAAAATGGACCTTTGAAGGTAGCAAAATAGTTACAATGTATCTCACAGTTCTGCTCAGTTATGTTTCTGCATTAAAATGAGTATGAATCAGAAATAATTGTGCATTTTCCATCCATAGAGAATTTTCATGAAACATCAGTGAAAGTCTTAGAATTTTCAATCAGTGGTCCTGGGAAAATATAATTAGCAATATTTTTTCTCTACCCGACGATGCATGATCGCATAATCAAACCCAAATGTCATTAGATTTCAATGCAAAATTAAAAGAGAGCCATCATTTCTGTTAAATGCTTTAAATGGTGCATAATATGAACAGTGACATGCACTTATAACATAAACAAAGATCTGTTTTTGAGTTCAAGTTGACTTTAGGCTATTCCGTGAAGGGAAATGCCAGTTCCAAGAACCTCTGAGCTGTCAACAGATATTTTGGGAATGTTTTGACAACAACAAAACACAGCACATTTAGCCTAAAGGCAATTTTCTGATTGTAATTTATGTCTTTTTGCTATTGTTCTTGACTCGTCTCTACAAGCTGACTGAGACACAGTACTGGATTTTGAATTGTAAGAGTGGTCTAGGATACTTTCGCACAAATAGGGTCGAAAACAGAAGTTGGGACTATGATTTAGGTATCCACAAACTTTCTATCCACAGGTGGTGAAACAACCACATATACTAATGCTCACTCTACTGGGTAGTTTGTTACATTTATGACATTTAGCAGACTCCTTTATACAGAGTGACATATAAGCCCTAATTACAGAACAGAAAATGCACTTGAACAGTTGTTTCCATGTTTTCTAAATGGATCAAAAGCTGTCAATGAAGCAATAATGTATTGTAACTGATGTGCCTGAATAGGATTTGATCACCCTATTTGGACCCCCTGATAAACCCAAAGCTGCTTATGTGATTGACACCCATTAAGCATTTCACATCACAGTTTCAGTGCGACATTCAGGCCTATCCTGCTCTGTTTTCATGGGACTATTTTGACTTTCTGAGGTCCCATTTCTGAATCATCCATTCCTTGTTTGTCCACCTATATTTAAGCTACCTATACGATGAGTCTGGCACCTTTCCACCTACACTCCTATCACTTTTTGTTGTGATTGACTGTTTGTTTTCTTTCTAGTTCTGCTTTCTGTTATGTATGCTTGTGGGTTCCCCTGTGAGTCATGGTCCCCTATGCCAAGTCTGCTACACTCTGGGGCTTTGTGTATTTGTTTCATGCCAGCCTCCCTGGTCAGCACCATGCTGCCTGCTTGTGGGGGTCCCCTTTGTCTGCTACCCTGGTCCTTTCGCGATCACTGTGTGTAGTCCTCTCTCATCAGGATAGACCCAACCTCATTGTAAGATCTGTGATGGGGCCTTGCTTGGTGCCACATGTAGCAGCTGGGCCTTCTCGTTAAATGTGTGGCAGGTACGACCTGTTAGATGTGTTGGCCTTGTCTTATGGCAAACACCTGATACATTCTGTAGTCATTTTGTTCCGGTCCCACTCATCAGGTGTCTGTACAACTGGTCCTGACATGGCCTCACCAGTGTGTACATTGTATGTATCCTTGAAAAGCACTTCATGGGTTTGAGTCCTCTTATGTGAGGACCTTAGCCTCTCTGAACACATCCTATGTGTGTTTCTGTAAGTATTGTAGCTTATCTGTATTCACAATAAATCAAGATCCCCACACTCCCATTTTCCACACCAGCGTGACACTCAAATGTATAATGTAACTACAAATTCACTGAACAATTTAAGGTTCCTATGAGGTTAATGTAGTGAGCTTGCAATGCAATAAGTAGCATTCAATCTGCGAGTGTGAATCATATGTTTTATACGTTCTGAACATCTTTTCTGAAATCCTGCATCAGAAACCCTAATCCAGGAAAAAACAGTTAGACGGGAAGGAAGTGACAGATTTCCGACATGTGCATCTCTTACAGAGCCCGGTCTCATGAGTTTTCGTGAAGCCATCATGATATACAATGTAATCAAAATCAAGCTGCGATCATGCTGTAGGTCTTTTTTCATGCTAGGACAACGCTTCACATTTTGAGTGAGGAAAATGCTTCACTACCGTATGTATTTGAATGTGCACTGAGTAACATCGCTAGTATCAGTGCTAACTGGTGACTGAGGGATAGTAGGAGAGAAATAATGAGTTGATTCCTATTTTTTTTTGTTTGCAAATTGGCTGAAACAGGTTGAAATGCTGTGAGACAGGGAAAGTGCCTAAACCTTAACCTTAACCCTAACAGTCACCAGTTAGCACAGATAACTGGTGTTGCACAGTGCACTTTATAATGTATAGGGTAGTGAATCGTTGCCCTAGCACAAAAAACGCCCTAAAAGTGTGATCGCAGCACGTCTTTTGACTACATTGTACATCGTGGTGGTTGCGTGAAAAGTCACGAGCTTGGGTTGCTCTTACCACACAAACAGCATGGTGGAGAGGTATAGAACTGGACAGATGCCATTTGACACTGTGAGGGTGAAGGCTAGCTTGTGTTTCATGACAGTCATGACAAGGCAGACACTGCATATTTTCAAACTGTCGCTAACGTAAAGTCATTGGACAGCTCAGTGTGCTTGGAAGAGAAGACTAACTGCTAAGTCTAGTAACAGATGCACACTCTGGCTTGCATTGTGATGGGGAAGATTCTATTCACCGAGAGAGGGGCCAATTGTGCTGTCTTGGACTCCCAGTCACAGATGGCTGTGCCACTACCCGAAACTTGTGATTTCCTGATGACAGAGCCCATGCCAAACTAAATTGTTTCATCATGCCATATAAATAATGTTACTAGGGTTAGAGGATAAAATACCCTAATTGCACTAAATGTTATTAGAATACTATAGTAAAAAAAAAAGGAACAATGCGTAACTCTCGTTCTCGCAATAATCGCTGGTAGTCAAGTATTGTGATTAAACACACAAGGAGCATTGTTAAGAATCATTATGCAATTATTGCACAAATTGAGTGTTATTTGAGATCCATATAATCAGCTCTTACATAATGCATCCATTAAATTTTTATATACATCCAAATTATCCTTTATTCTTAGTTCATATTTCCAGATCCAAAACAAAATTCATCGGCTGATATGTGTTGGGAGGCTTGGTTAAAATTTGTTTGTTTTTTTTTCCGCTGAACTACCCCATCTGATTTCAAACATCAGAGAACACTCCCTCATACACAGCCCACACCCAGTACTGGTGATGGAAGACCCCAGGAACTCTTGTCCCCCTCTGTTTGTCTCATGTTAATAAACATGACACATGCTTTTAAGATCAATCCCTATTCTGTCCATAGCATTCCGCATTCAAGTGTTTATTGTTTCGGAGTGATTGGACCTCAGAGACATGTACGCGTTCAAGCACATATGTGATTGCGGCAGAAGCATCCTCGCTGACGCCAGTGAGCATGAGGACGGAGTGTTTATCTCCAAATCTAGAACTCATTTCTATGCAAATGATCTGAACTGCTTTTTGAAAAAGACTGGGACTGACTACCATTAGACAAAAAAGTGTTTGGTAGTACATTGCCTTTCACACTCATCATTTTTGTAGCTTGGCTCATAACGGTTGACAGTGGGAATTTAGGACCAGACTGACACAAGACAGCTCAATTTGTGTTGCCAATTTGTAAATGCATGCTAAACGAATCAGGGCAGCAGCCTAGTAATTAGAGACAGTGACACCACAACCATTAGCTAATGTATGTTTTTGAAGAATAGTAATGTTATGAAGAGTACAGCGTACAGTACATGGTGCTGCTTATGGTGCTGCTTAAAAAAAGCCTCAGTCATTTTTACTTCAAACTTCACAGGATGTAGTATTGCAGTATTACATGCATGTAGTATTGCACACTGAAACCTGCATTCACATTCACACATTTCAATTACAACTACAGTTCTTTAAAGAACCATCCAGTGGTCCATGGCGTCAATCAAAGGATCCTTCCTTGTATACTCTTTGGATGCTGTTGGCCTCATTGGCAGTGGATGTCCTTATTGTCAAAAATTCACAAAGGCTCTATGTTCTATGATGCATGGCATGTGAATCAATAATAAAATAGCACAAAGAACACAATGGGATGACATTTTTAAAAATGGAATGAACTGAATTACCCCTTTTGCTTCTTTGACGTACCTTTCAGTTTTTTATGTGAAAGAAACAACATGATACCAATTGTCGAACCAAGAGTGATTCCTGTGACCAGGAACAATGCAGGAATTATGAAGAACACTAATATTGACACTGTGATTTAAGTGTTGAACTAGCAACAGACACCTTCTGATGTACAGTGTATTTCTCTTCAAGTGTAACAACAACAAAATTTCAGCACCACATTATTAAGAGATCAGCGGAACTTCATACAAAGAGCTTCATGGGAAAAAACTATTCCATTTCCAACATAGATGCACAAGATTTCATAAATGTCTTCTGCTAGAAAGGGGACAAGTCCTCAGTGTGGTCATAAAAATTGAGATGTAAGCCCAAAGGCTTGGCAGCAGGTGTCAAACACGGGTGATTTATCATGATTTATCGAGGATGGTGCCCTGGACCGCTGAATAATGGCAGTAGTAGCTAGGGACCTTAGTCTAGGTGCTTTAGGGCAAAGACCCAAAGGTCTAAATATATCGTCCAGTCTGGGATACATAATATAATGTCCCATTAGCCAAGTTTGCAAGCCCTGTAGAACAAAAGTGAAAAAGAGGACATTGGAATTATTCATGCTTCTCATTCTCCTCAGCCTATGGTCAAATCATATATCATGTAAGAATGTTTTCCGTCAGAATAATTCCGTCAGAATGTTTTCCGTCAGAGTAAAGCTATCAGTATGAGGATATTTTTTGTAAAAGGGTAAGAGCCACAAAAGTGAAAATTATTTCAGTAAATGAACATCTAGTGCTGACAATGTATGAACAGTTTTTACCAAAAGGATTCGATGGAGCAATAATGTAGAACAGAGTGTTCAACTTAGGTTTGTCCGACACAGTTCAGTGATTTTCCTGCCTTGTCACATCTCTTTTTGTTAATTCTCAGGTTAGACATTTGTATTTGTGTTGGGCACTAAACAGACTTTTCTAGACAATGTAACTGTAAGATCAGAGTTCAAGATCCCAAAACTGAAAAGTAATGTTCATCTCATGCCACTTAAATGAAAGGCTCATTGTGGAGACTTTGGGGTTGCATTTTTTTTTTCACAGAATCCCTTAAAAGATGCATTTTAGTAACTTGAGAATGTAATTCTCA
>JBBMFX010000080.1:14541460-14551997 GCA_037832545.1 Rhabdalestes septentrionalis | reverse complement strand
CACATACATCTTTAATGCATTCCTTAGCACAGCGGGGGTTCCTGCCTGCTTTAAAACCACCCTACTCTGTAACTGGGTATTGGATTTTTTAACTAACAGGCCTCAATTTATTATTGTTGGTACTAACACTTCCAGGTCCGTCAGCCTGAGCACCGTATTGCCACAAGGAAGCGTGCTCAGCTCAATGCTATTTACTCTGCTGACGCTTCAGCACAGTCCATAGTGTCAAGTCAGATGACACAACAGTGGTGGGGCTCATATGGAACAACGGGTGGACTGGAACAACCTGTCCCTGAACATCAACAATACAAAAAAGATCATCAGATTTAGGAGGAACTCCGTTCTGTACACCCCGCTTCACAATAACAATTCAGGAGTTGAGAAAGTCAGCAGTGTGAAGTTCTTGGGTATGCAGGTGATGGACAACCCGAGCTGGACATTCAAAACCACCACCATCACCAAGAAAGCCTAGCAGCACCTCCAACTTCTTAAGGTCCATCTTCCCCCTCCCATCCTCACTACCTCCCACCGGGAGACCTTCGAGACCATCCTCAGCATCTGCATCACTTTCCAGTTGGAAAACTGCAGCAGCACTGACTGAAAACCATTTCAGCGGTTGGTAAGGAGCTGAGATCATCAGTGTGTCCCTCCACTACTTATTAAACTGTACAAAAACCGCTGTGTTTGCTGCGCACCCAGCATTATCACAGATCACCGCTCACCCCTCACATCTCACACAGACTGCTTCCCCCCTGATGTCTGGGAAAAGGTTCAGAAGTATTCCTGACCTCAGAGCCTGCACGTAACATCGGGTCTGAACAGGGTCTAACTTCATACAAAGACTGTTATTAAAAATGCACTATTCTACACCCACTGCACCAAGGCTTTACAAAAACTGCACAAAAAAACTTACTGTTAAAAATTGTTTCCTCTACCTCACTACCTGTCTGTTTTGTGCATTTTTTTGCTTAAATGCTGCAATATAACTGTATATAAGCGTCAGTTTCTTGACTCTGCTCTTTGTCTGTCGTTGTCTTACCTTTGTCTGTCTTTGTCACTATTTGCTTCAGAGAATACCATTTCAACCATCTGTTTAGTTGTGTATGTGGCAGGGCTGACAATAAACACTTATGAATCTTGAAGAAGCCTTATGTTTACCATGTCCAGAAGCATCCTCTTCTTTTTGGGGCTCGGAGGCATCTGGGATGAACACACACAGTGGAAATGTGTACTGTGCTCAGACACAGCAGTATCTTATTAGAAGAAATGTTGCATGTTCTGCTACAAAAACGAAGGGTCTGTCATGGTATACAGTTGTGCCAGTGCCCTTGACAAATATAATTTATACTTCTGTGATGGCACCATTTTTAGAGTACCATTACAGAGTGAAAAATGCTTACCTTATCATCTTTTGTATGTGTTGCAGCCCTGAAATGCCAGAATTTATGCATACTAATAAATGACAGGTTACGTCGATGAGATAAAACATGAAATATCTTGTGTTCATACTGCAATGAAACAAAAGCCAAAGGAAATGTAAAAGTAGCTGTGATTTAATCTGAATTCTCTCTAACAACTTCTTCTGAATTGGGGTTGCATTTGTGTTTGTGTGTGAGTATGTATGTGTGTGTGTGTGTGTGTGTGTGAATGATTAGCAACTTCCCCAGTGTGGAGATAGATAAACTGCTTACTTTTGAAGCCTGAACAGGTGTTTCTCCCATTGTGCACAAATTTGCTTTAGAAGCACCTTTAAAACTAAAGCAGTGATATAAAGAAGCAGAGCAATGTGGCAAGCAAAGTGTATCACTGTACCAGCTATTGATATATGCCCCGGTTTGCAGTGATTATTAAAAATGTTTCAGATGTTGCATGTTGCAATTTTACTGATCTGTAACTAGAAAACATCATCCTGCAGCAAAAGCCAAATGTAGGACTTAAACATTCTGAAGCTTTATATTTATATGGAGTCACAAAACAAAAGCCTAATTTGTGGACTAAAAAGGAAGTACAATCTCAACATATGGTCTACTAAATGATAGTATAATATATGACCAAAAATATCTGAAAATATACCTCAATATATGGCATGAAACTTTGAAGCAATAGCTCAATATATGGCCTTAAACTGTGTAATAATACCTCAGTATGTGGCCTGAAACAATATCCTGATATACTCCTCAAAACAACATAGCGGTACTCCAATTTATGGGCTATAAAATCTACAATATATGGAATAAACATCACACTAATGTATGTAGGAATACCCCAAAGTATGACTTAAGACAATTCCCTAATACATGACCTTGAAAATCCCACTATATAGCCCAACATTATAGCTCAAACAAAGCCTTAATATAAGCCTAAAATTCTATAAAAATTTATAAATTAACATATAGTCCAAAATTCTAAAACAATACCCCTATAAATGACCTTAAAAATGAGTAGCAATTTCTCAACATATGGCCAAAATCTCTGAAAAAATACCAGAATATGTGCCCTAGAAACTCCCAAGCAGGCCCAAGCAGAAACCTAAACATTCTAAAAAAAGAAAACCCAAATAAATGGCCCTAATCTCTGTCAGTCACCCAATATTTGACTTTAAAATGGTGCAGCAATACTTCAAAATAGGGCCTGAATTCCTAAAAAAACACTATATTTGGCATAAAATTCTTAAGCAATACCTCAATATATAGTGTAAAATTCTGAAACAGTACTCAAATTTATGTCCTTAAAACTGTAAAAAAAAAAAAAAAACATCTGATGCAACACAACAATATGTCCCTGAAACTATGAAGCAAAAACCCTAAACCAATATATGAGCATACAAAACATTTCATATCTGCATAGAAATAATGACTGATTAAATTTTTACCTACTGTGTGAAACCAGTTTAGTATAAGTAAATTTTTGGACATTGGACATTACCTGTTTCATTGCAATACAAGATGGCACTTTAAACAGCAGTAGATTTTAAAATGTGCCTTAGTAAGTCGGAATTTAGCACTAGGAAACAAAAAAACTAAACTCATTTTTCATTGAGATTATCTTACCTGGCATATTTCCTAGACAACCTTGCTTTTTCTGGGCATTAATTTTGAAAACTGTTCTCTTTCTTTGTTGAGGGGCATTTTGTTGTGGTCGAGCAACACACAGCAGGGTGCTTTCTCTGTGTACTGGCCACCTACCGGGCCTTTATTTGGGGTCAACACAAATAACAAGATCCCCCGAGGAAGCTAACGTAAAAGAAATGCCTTGAATTACCGTTTTCTATTCATCTACCTGCCCGTGAGGGGATTTTGCACTTACGTGCTCTGTAGTAATTAGGGAGACTTGTTGGGTAAAACAAAATGAAGCAGTTGAACTTTTCCACCCGTCTGCATTGTTTTGCATGTTAAATAGCTGAAGTAACTGTTATGTTTAGGCACATTAAGCACATACACACATCCCACACACAAGCACACACACATACACACACATATATATATATATATATCACCACTGTCGACTTGACTATTTTTCAGGAAACTCAAAAAACTATATTCTAAATAAATGAAAACTGTGTCATCAAAAGTGCTATAACTATATTCAACAATTTTCATTGGTTTGTCATTTCGAAATTTTACAGACCCACGTGGAGACTGACCAATATCGACTAGTATTGATTTATGGAAAATAAAACAAAAAAGACCAATTATGAGGTTATGAGGTTTCCACCTCTTACATCTTACATAGAGTTCTTATGAGAACATTGTTTCTCCTTCCCAAAACTATTGCACAGTAAAAAAGTAATAATTTTTGGAAATGTTAACATTTGCTTTGAAAGAAATCCACTGCATTTGCTTCAATTCTAGAAATTGTAGGCTTTACCCAAATGTAGTGGGCTCAATACACATGAGCTTCACTTAAGCACATCCTCTCACTTTTATATTAGTTGCACAAAAATATATGCCACAGCTATTACTATTATAGTCGGCTCTTTATCTGGTCCAGCAGACTTAGAAAACCTAACTCTCTCCGATCCACTTCAGATCACATCTTACCTTTAAGACATTAAATAATTAGACAGGGAAATTCTCTCCTTGGTATAATGATCAAACACATGCCTTAAAGCAAAATATTCAAAAATTAGAGCAAGAAGCTGGAATCTTTCCACACTACCTGGAAGGAGAACCTTAGAGACTACAACAGAGAACTGTGGCATGCTCAACCTGTCTACCATCTCTCACTGAATCTAACAAAATCAATCATAGATTTCTGTTCAGAACATTTTCTAAACAGGACCCAGGGAGGTTCAGAATCTCAGATATCTTCAACCTATTGTAATGATGACTATATGGACAGCTCACTCACTTTTTGTACTGGAACTTCCCAGAGCCAATAGGAGTGAGGCAGGGAAGTCAATTTAGAAACCTCGACAAGCATGTCTTTGGACTGTGGGAGAAACCAGAGACCAAGGAGGAAACCCACACCACTACGAGAAGAACATGCAAACTCTATACACACAAGACCAGGACCCTGTTTTGAAGCTCAAACTTTGAAGGAGTGAGGCACATCACTACTCACTTCAGAACCATGGGGCCTTTTATGGACTTCTTAAATGATAAAGTCAGAGCCAATATGTGAAAAACAAACCCCAAACCATACATTTTACTCCACAACATGTGCTGCCTGATACAACTGATACAGATCAAAATATAGCTGCAGCATTCCATTCAAAAACAGAACTTCTCTCATCAAAATCTTCTACATGCACATTTGATTCTTTAAATCAACTTAACCAACTAGTGGACAGAAACTGTCATGATTCCAGCTTCATCACAGCCTGGAAAAAACTACTCAAGTAAAGATAGTAAACAATCTTGTAGTGTTTGGTGACAAAGGTTTTGCAGCTTTGTTGGTTTTACTTGACCTTAGTGCAGCATTTGAAATCACAGGCCACTCCATCTTCAAGACGAATTTAAAATTTGGTTGGTGTCACAGGGAAAGCCTTATCCTGGTTTACATCATACCCAACCAAGTGCTGTCAGGTTTTGAGTGCAAACGGATAATCATCAAAAGTTAACTCCGGAGTTCTGCAGTTTCTGTCTTAAAACCTCTTTTATTTAAAACCTCTATATATGCTGCCGTTGGGGACGATTATCCAAAAACATGGGATTAGATTCCATTGCTACACAAATAACATATAATTGCACATATCAACCAACCCTACTGATAAACATAGATTAAATAAATTTGAGGAAACAAGCAAAGAACCACATACTATATAATGGAGAAAAATTAGTTCCCACCTTTATTACACACAGGATTACTGATATGCCCTGCTGTCAGGATGCTCCAACAAGAACCTAAATTAACTTCAGCTAGTCTAGAACATGGCTAGAAATGTGTATGCATTTTTCTGATCTAGACTGAGACACAGTCTGAGTTTTTAAATCTAGGCTGGAAAACTATTTCTGGGAGTTTATGGGCATTCAGAGAGAGTGTAAATTAGGATGCTGGTGTTGTCATTACACCATATTTTATGTTCACTCAAGGTTGTTGACGGTAGAGTTGGGGAGCTCTGCAGTCTCATGGTGCTCTTGTGAATTTCACCCTTGTCGTGTGATGGGAGTGCTCAAGCGCGGAGTGTAGCGAGAGAGCAGGTGAATCACGCACTTTGATCTATGAATGCTCTAAACACAGAGATTAGTTCCCACCAGGAACTGACATTCACAATCATGCACAACTCCGGGCCGTAGCCCTCCCAGTCGACGAGATACTGGGTGCCACGACCCCGGCATCGCGAGTACCGGATCCTGCGGACAGTATAGGCAGGACCACCGTCAATGATCCGAGGCGGGGGAGGGTCCGGTGCAGCGGGAGCCAGGGGGGAGGTGAACACTGGTTTCAACTGAGAATGATGGAATACGGGTTGGATCCGCAGAGAGGCAAGCAGCTGAAGCCGAAAGGTGACAGGGTTAATCTGGTGAATAATCCTGTAAGGGCCGATGAATCTGGGTGATAGTTTCCTGGACTCAGTACATAGGCTGAGATTTTGAGTAGACAAATAGACCCTGTCACCTACATGGAACAATCGCCCCGGGGGATGTCGACGGAGGTGCTGGTTGGAATAGCGCTGATTGGCCTTGATGATGGCTCGTTGGGCACAATCCCATCCCCATCGACACCTACGGACCAATTGTTGGGCCATCGGTATGTCAACCTCTGGCTCCTGATGGTCAAACATCGGAGGTTGGAAACCGTAGTATACCTCAAAAGGGCTCATACCGGTGGCAGAGGACGTGAGAGTGTTATGGGACATCTCAGCCCAAATGAGGTAGCGGGCCCAGGAGCGCTGTCTGTCGGCGACGAAACAACGGAGGAAGTGCTCCAGCTGTTGATTGATCCGTCCTGTCTGACCGTTGGTCTGAGGATGATATCCTGAGGAGAGACTGCACGAGACCTTGATCAGACGGCAGACGGCCTTCCAGAACCTGGCCACGAACTGGGGCCCTCTGTCCGAGATGATGTCCTTGGGGATCCCATGCAAACGGACTACGTGTTCAACCACCAATTGAGCTGTGAGTTTAGCAGAGGGCGCCCCGACAGAGCAACCAGGTGCACGGCCTTGGAGAACCAATCCCCGATGGTCATAATAACAGTCTTGTCGTCGGAGTCCGGAGGACCCGTGATGAAATCCAAAGCAATGTGTGACCAGGTGAAAGAGAGGACTTACCTGCGAGGAATTTCGCCCTTGTAGCGTGATGGGAGTGCTCAAGCGCGGAGTGTAGCGAGAGAGCAGGTGAATCACGCACTTTGATCTATGAATGTTCTAAACTCAGAGATTAGTTCCCACCAGGAACTGACATTCCCAATCATGCACAACCAAACAGAGTACTCATGGTTCGATGAGATCTTCAGGGTTGGGCGAATGACTCAATGGCAGAGCAAAGAGGAAGCTCCCACTTCCTGTTTATATAGTGTGACACGCTCGTTCCCCTTGACCTTGACGTGTCACGTGGTCATGCAAGTGACAGTGATACTCCTTGGTTTTGCCTTTTCTAGCAAAGCTGCAACCGACAAGTAGGCTGGAGACTCTATATGCACTCTTTAGAGTTATAATTTGTACCCTGTACACTTAAACAAAGCCTGTAACAATCCTATAAAACTAAGTTTTTTCATTTAGATTCATTTAGAACACGCAATGTGAGACCTGAATTGTGTCAATCACAAGCATCATAATAACTAAACAAAACAGCCAACAATAAAAATGTTCAATCTATAAATTGCTAGAAAAGTCAACTGTAAAACAATCTAAAAGTCAACTGTAAAACTATCCAAAATTCAACTGTATAACAGTCTAAGTGTTTATCAACAAACGTAGCATTCATATTTGCCAAGTTGGGCTAAAATATGATTCTACAGATGATAATACTCTAAGAGCCATTTGGGAGCTGAAAGAAAGGGCTCTCCTTTTGGACCATGCCAGAAGAGCCGACTCTCTGAAAAGAGCCAAACTTCCTGTCGCTGTAAGTGGTGCGGCTGTATGCACTGGCATCAATGGTATTCACAGCGCAAATGCAAACCTAACTTGAGTAAATACTGCGTGCTCGGCTCCGCCCAGCCACTTCTTGCGACTTCACGGCCCAAGGCATTGATGAGATGCTGATATTCGCCAGGCCAGATTAAAAAGACCAATGGGCCAGATGTGGCCCACGGGCCATAGTTTGCTCACCCCTGCTATAGGTCAACACATCATCCCACATATGCCATTACTGAGGTGCCTTGTCATCACTTTTATTCTCCCTTATTCTGAGGGTCGATCAGAGGAGGATGGACTCCCCTTTGGAGTCTTGGTTCCTTCCAAAAAGTGTTTTCAGTAAAAGCAAGCAGATAATGTTATGCACTCCGACGCATGACTCCCAAACAGGGAGGGGCAGCAGTGAGCCTGGAAATCAGCAAGTGCGCCAGCACTATGGTCAGTTGCGCTACAAAGATGTCCAGCAATTCCCCTCAAAGCAAACAGAAAACAGTTAGTTCTGTTTAAGTTTACAGGGTATTATTTATATCTGTAGAGAGTGCAAGTTGAGACTACAGCATACATTGTTATTTGCAGCCTATCATGAAACAAACTTGAGAGGTCATGGGGAGTGATTGGACGATAGCACCGGCAACCCAGTAGAATTCTCAGTGTCCACCAGCATCCAGCTGTACAGTCTTCAGCTAAAGGGAAAAGTTAATTACAGAAAGTCTGATTTAAAAAATAGGGTTTTCAACCTAGACTTGAAAACGGAGACTGTCTCTGAGTCTCAAACATTATTCGAAAGTGTATTCCAAAGCTGGGGGTTTTATATGAAAATGCTCTTCCCTTAGTGATTATTTTTGCAACTATGCGAATGAGAAACATTTGGCCACATGACAGACACTTGAGAATGAACAACTGCAGCAACCTTGACGCAGATATGGGGAACTGAGGGCTCAAAACTGATTTTCATACTCGGACACCAAACAGACCTAAACAGATATGCACGTGTACATTTCTTGTTTCAGTCCACACTGACTGTAACATGTGCACTTCTTTCATCCATCAAACTTTAAAATCTGATTTGCCACCTTTTAAAAATATTTTTTACTTGTATGTCATTTTACTTGGTTATGAACTTTGGTCCTTGAGTAGTTCTAACCATCCAGTCCAGGTAATTACCTCTAAAAGTTCTGGTTTGTGTATATATACACAAATGCACAGAAACAACACAAAGCAAAGGCCTGTAGCAAAATCACGAGCCCAGAGCAAAATTCAAATTGCAGGTCAAGTGTCTGTGCATGTTGTTGGGTTGGGTTGTTGCAGTGGGTTGAATCTCATAAGGGAGGAGACAAAAGACACCAATTCCACCACTGACACTGACAATACAAACAAAAAAAAACTTGGAGGAAAAAGCCATAGTTCTAAATAGGCTGGACCTTAGCAGCAGTGAAAGTTCTTTCATCAGTTCCTCTGTAGTACTGCAGGGGTAGGAGAGGAGCAGTAGAAAGGGAGAAAGGCAAGTGCACCCATGCACTTGTACTTAGGAATGTAGCTGTAATTAAATGGGGAGGGATGACCTGAAGTCATAATCCCAATAATGTTGAGGTGGGGTTTTTACTAGTAGAAGAACAAGTGCAAGTGCAAAACTACCAGGAGGGCTCATGTGTATGCATGTTTCTATTACTTTATTAATTTTTTGTTTAGCATTTGCATGGATGTGTATTTTGTAATTCTACCCTACACAAACTTTTTTTGTGAAAAAAACCCACCCAGCATGGGCAGGTAAGCTGGAAATTTTAGATTTCCTGGTTGAATTTTCAATACTTGTGAGAAAAGTATTTCTGTACAAGACTGGGAAATTGAGGCACTGCTCTTTATTCCTGCTGAGCACTTTGCCTCCTGTTTTGTGTGAAAGGCCAGAAAAATATAGGTTAATGTGAATTACTCCTAAAATTACTGTTAAAAAACATTTTGATAGAAGATATGAAAGGGGCTGAAGGGTAGTAATTTTGGCCCAGTTTTGGTCCCATAAAATTCCTGTATGAGGTGTTCAGTGTTCTTAATGCATTCATATCTGTAAAGGGCTGCTGTGTCTAATTTAACTTTATACTATTACTACAGTGAACAACAGTAGCAAATTCACTTAAACTCCCTGTTTCCTCTAGGTTCTGATCCCACAGAAACAGTGAACATGAACAGAAACACAACTAAGTGCCTTTACCAGTAAACAGTTCTCACAATACAGCACTTTCCCCTAATGGTTACCTCCCCAGGTGTCTTCCTGCCCTTTCCACATGAAGCCCACTACACAGGTGGGCCACACATATCTGAACTGACTCACAAAAATTAAATCCCCAGAGAGCATGAAGAGATACATTGTAGGAGCATGGGCTATTCTCCAAAACAACAAACAGAAAAATAAATTAAAACCTAGTCAAAAAACAAATTCCAACAAAACACAGACAACTACAGAAAAAGACCCCTATTCTACATAGAAGAAATACGATTTAATGGGCCATCACATTAACATCCTACCATTAAACAGGCAGTCCAACAGTCATTTTGTTGTTCATTGTTGAAATGGCATTTCATTTTATAAAGAAAGCTAATTGACTAATTTAGGTCTTGTGACTCATGGATTGACTCAGGAATGCTGAGGAGATATTTGTGGTCTCTCTCCCCTCCGTTGCAGACATTTATTTATTATAATACACTGTATGGTTTCTTGTCCTGCAAATTATTTTACTGCTGCTTATGTATTTGGCACTGTGTCTTCAGTCCTATCCTGCCCACACTTGTGTATTGTTGTGGTGGTCTGTATTTGTTGTTTGTGTTGCACCATGGTCCATTGCTTAATTTGTCTGTGTATTGTTAATATGGTTGAAATGATACACAACTATGGGACTTGACTTGTATGATTGGAGCATGGGCTATTCAATCTGAAGGGGGCGTGTCCCATTAACATTTCATAATTACTAAATTGGACAGTCCCCCATCCCCCCCCCCCCCCCCACACACACACACACACAAATT
>JBBMFX010000080.1:14526753-14536808 GCA_037832545.1 Rhabdalestes septentrionalis | reverse complement strand
CTGACACCAGGCATTAACGAAGGCATTTAAAAATATATATTTTATTTTTAAACTTCGTTGCTTATTTATTCCTGTGCGTGCGCAGAGCACACAGCTCTGCCTCTTGACTGCTTTTCACGGGTATGGATGGGTATGCACCCGACTTGACACTGTGTCCTTAAACCTGCTTCATTCTTGTTTTTATTTTTTTTTTAAAAATATCTGTCTAAGCATAATTTAAATAAGAGTTAAAACAAAATTTTTCACAACAGCAGTGCCTGTAGGGAATTTGCATATTTTCTCTCTGTTTTATCTGCCCTGGCTCTTTTTTAACCTGCTGACATCACCACCCACTGTGACTGATCCTGGGAGATAGACTGTCACTGTGTCAGAGTCCAGCTTTTAGAAAGCCCAGCTTCACAATTGACCTTGTCACAATTTAATGCATCTACTGACAGCTGGGCTTTTCAAGCCAGAGCCCAGGCTTGATCTTTTGAGAAGTACCTGTCACGGAACAAAGCCACAATTGGTTGATAAGGAGACCCATTAAACAAAGAGTTCAAAACCAACTAGCCACTACAAGGGAATTGACACGGTTATATACATGCCTTTTCTCTAGAGTGCTGTTGCTCAGTCAAAGCTCCATTCATTAATGAGAGATGGCGGTTTGATTGAACAGACCTACTTAAAACAGAGTCTCTCTTTCGGCATACATTTCATTTCCAAATGAAGAGAGTATATACACTGCCTGCCACACCCTCTTAATAAAAGAGCAAAACACCCCTGCTTAGCAAACAACTCACTCATGGGTTCTAAGAAATCATTTTATGTAATAATTGATGAAATTAGGGAAAATGAAGTCCTGGAGAACCCACTGAAGGACAAGCATTTTGTGCATGTGTGTGTGTGTATTTGTCTGTGCTTTTGTGTTTACCAAGGTAATCCAATGTAGAAATCTGATTTCCAGTCTTTTCTGCATGTGTACTAGAAGAGGAGTTTGTGATTATTTTTGGAGTACATTTGAAACTGCAACAATCTTTAAAATAAATCCTACAGTCTGTAGTGTATAAACGCCTTAGTTTCACTACAGCATATATAGTAGGCCAAAATAACATGCTGAAATTGCATTACTAATTCAGATAAGGTGAAAAAGGGTAGTTTTTTGTAGGGCAGGAGTGTGAGTCTGGGATATCAGGATAGAGCATTTTAAATAGCTTTCCTGGAACAAACTATTTTAATTTACATTTGTTTAAACCTTTCTGCACACCTTACGTGAATGGATGTCATACTTCCTGCCTTGCCACATTGGGAAAATGACACTCATTTTCTCCTGACATCTAACGCTGTGTCTCCATTGTCACACTGAGCTGTAACTAATTAAAACTAAGCTGAGTTGAGTTTTGTTAGTGTACTGAAGCCTTTTTTGTGTATTTGCCATGTACCCAAGCCATATTTTCTTGTAGCCTGAGGTTTGTTAATGTAATGTTTTATTACATCTGTCAATTCCACCAATAATATTCAATTAATTTTGTCCATATGTCTGTAGTTTGGACATGATCTGATGACATGTTTTAGATTGCTCCATGTACATAAAATTGACATTTCTTGCTCTGGTGCTCCGCTACTAAGGCTGGGACCCCCCTGTACTTTTTCCTGTGACCTAGATTAGTTTCATCTGCCTTTTATCACAGTTCTTTCAAAGACACAGACCCGGAGATCTCTGTCTGTTTGCCATTGTGACCGCACTCGCATTGCTTGTGTGTTTAATATGTCTGTGTTTTGCAGCACTGAGCTATTTTGGAAGAGCATGTGTGGCTTACGTTATGCCCACCTGAGGACCTTGTGAACATACCCCAGCACACGGTGTGAACAGCAAGAAATTCTTCTTCTGCATTTATTCACCAAGTGAAGCAATGGGCAGCCAGGAACACAGCACCTGAGGAACGGTGTGTGGGGACGATACCTGGCTCAGGGGTACCTGTTGGATGCTTAGCAATATTGGGATCTCACGACTCCCTGATCGCAGGGCAAGCACCCTAACCACTCCTTCACCTCATACCGTGAAGGATAACACTACTCGTCAAATAAATTGTGCATGCAGCTCTGATCA
This sequence comes from Rhabdalestes septentrionalis, assembly GCA_037832545.1. NCBI lineage: Eukaryota > Metazoa > Chordata > Actinopteri > Characiformes > Alestidae > Rhabdalestes > Rhabdalestes septentrionalis. The sequence goes on along the minus strand of JBBMFX010000080.1, from coordinate 14,534,719 downwards.
ACGTATTAACATTTCAAATTGAAATTCTCAAAGAGTGTTTGAGATTACGCTCTGGGCATTTCATAACAGTTATCAAAGTAGCAATTGATATAGCTGCTCCTAATAAGTAACTGTTGCATTGCTCTTAAAGCACAGTTTTATGGAAACTCAGGAAAAGTATTCCATGTGCACATTAGCAAGGTGTCAGGATAACGAACCACAAATTTGTTACTGAAGATTGATTTCACCTTGTAGAATGAGTGTGATAATAAGGGATTTAACTGAAACATATTGTAACAGAGAGCAGGAAGGTGGTGAACACATGTATTGTGAGCTTATGAGATATTTGAGAAGTGGATCATGCTAAGTGTGGCAGTAATAGCAAAGAGTTTCCCATGAGATCAGAGCACTGGTTGAAGACCATGTCGTATATAATTTTTTTGACAATGACTAAGGCAGCTAGAAACACCCAATCCTCAGAAGAGTAACTGTGACCTTAATCATCAGAACCTGCAGCCAAACGTCTTCCGGTGAAGTAAATATTAGAATACTGTAGCTGTCTCTTAGTTGTCAGAATATTGTATTCTGCATGCCAGTGTGTAGCGCAAAGTTCATCTTTTGATCATAGAGACTAAACCAAATAATGGAGGTTGAGGCAGATTCCTAGATGGATGGCCAGCGGACAACCAACACAATTCTACCAAGTATTTTGTGTGTGGATTATCCAAAGAAACGGTCCCATGACCTTGTAAGTACAAGATTTCTTTAAAAATATAAATGCAAATTGCACTTATTTTGACGTTTAATATCCTGTGTTGTGACCATTTTCAATTTTGAGTCTAGAATTTTGAAGGTCAAGGATCTGAAACCTGATAAACAGCACAAGTTTTCTAAGCATAGAGAGGACCATATAAAAAAAGTGTTTTCAGGGTACCATTTTTTAAGCCATATACTGATACTGTATGTTTGAGTACATGCTGATACTGGTACCAATCCAATACTGTCGAGATAGGTTTTTTTCATTCTAATCCAGTGAATCTGTAGACCTGGGATTTAAAGCCCAGAGCAAAGGTAGATCAAAGTTGATCATGCACACAAGTTGATCAATAAAACACCTACATGTGGTTTCCCTTTAGAAATGGTCATCTATATCTGAGCCACAGAGTGATTGTTTCTTTATAGACCATTTCAGTGCTTTCTGGCCCAGTTCTAGCCTTGCATATTCTGCAATGCAAAAATTAACCTTATCATCTGGTTAAACTCCATATATAGGTTTTATCCCTCTTTTTTTACCCTAATGTTTAAAAGATATACTCAGTTTCTGGGTAACAAAGAGCTGCATCCCATAAAAGAGTGCTGTAATGCTTTTTATCCCATTTAACCAGCTGGAGCTTTTTCAATTTGCTTGAACAAAACCTGGTGCTTATTCATCCAATATATTGCATATACAAGTGCAAAAAGTTTCCAGATTTTTATATATTCATTGGAAATGGTGAAGGCTAAAAAAGTATTGTGTGTGTGTTTGAGGGTATTATGTAATGCTGAAAAAACTGCAGGGTGACTATATAGAAGTGTGATGTATTTCGTTTTTTGAATTCTTCATAAATGATGTTTAAATGGTGTGGAAACCTTTTGAATGTCTCTCATATTATACTCCTAATTACTAACATAATAGCTAGTATTTCAGTGCAGGTAGGTCCTGAAGTTCTCGAAGTCAATCTGGGTGATGTTTGCCCACAACTCTCTCAACAACGGCTCATTTTTTACTGAGGCACCTGTATGTACCTCACACGTTTAGAAATATTTAGAACGTATTACATTGTTAAAGAAAGAATGACAGAGGCTTTTATGTTAACAGTATTTTGTAATTGCATTTGCAAATTTCTGTGTTGTCAATACTGTGATGACCAGTATCATAAAAAAAAAAAAAAAGTTAAGTAAGTATGCCATATTGAGCAGTCCTCGTGTGTGGATGAATTCAGCAGAGGTGGCTATACTTTTCTTGCAGTGCTGATAAGTGACCCAAGGTTTGCAAGCCTCCAAGCCTCTGAGATTCCTTTTACAGATTCAACGGCATGACAAGAGATATCCTCTTCAAACGGCAGTGGCAAATCTAACTAATGCATCCAGCTATGTTTGATCCTGCTCTTGTACTGAGTCTAAACATGGATGTGGGGGAGTGATTTGCTCTAGAGGAATTACATCTCTCTGGACCTTGAGATCCTGCTATGCATTTATCATCTCTTAATTGCCCTAAAAGCAAGTCTGGCTAAACATCTCCAAAGGCTTTGAACTGTGGACTTTTGATACTAAACTTTCGAGACACAGATTAAAGGTTATTCTCTAAAACAATTCATTTCCCCTGCATTTTGTACTCGAATGTTAAAGTCTTCAGCATTCAGAAACTACAGAAAATATATGTCTATAAGCACCCTCACAGATTACAATACTGACAGCACAGTGAACAGTAGTGTCCCCAAGCCAGTATCAGCACAACCCCATGATCCAAAGCCAAAAGCTGAGGTATCAGAGGAGACTGATGTGGCTAGAGGACAGAGAGAAGCATGGATTACCGATCATGCACCCTTATGGACCGGTATTAGAGAGATGAGTGTGTGTAGAAGTGAAGTAGCAAGCAAGAATGTGGGCAATAAACGAGGGCTTAAAGTCATTCCCAGTTTATGCTGATCGAACTGAAAAGTAGTATGATATAGTTCTCTTGTCATGGTTGAAAAGTTTCAATTTGGCTTAAACAGCACTGCTGAAAACACCTCAAACCTTCACCGGTTGCAAAAAAAAGATAATGATAGGTAAGACAGCAATAAATATGTCACAATGCACAGTTTTACATGTCACAATGTCAGTTTAGGAGAATCAATACATTTGATAAATAACTAGCATGTGTACTATCTGACAAACAATAATTCTTGTAGACCTAAATATATAAATATGGATGATCAAATTATTCAGAGTAATGTGTTCTTTCTTGGCCTTCTGCTAGTGTTTGCCCCTGCTCTACCAGGATTGTATAAGGACTGCGAATCTGGATCATCTTTCATCATGACTGAATGTGTTTGCTTTTGAATACAAACTCACTTTATCCCATTAAACTCTTAACTGCAACCGAGTCCCTCACCATTTAATCATTACAGTTATAAAAATCTATGTTAAATTTGTCAGCAACATTCAGATGCATTTGGTATATTATCTTCTTACATAAGATCCCTCTACTCATAAATGATTTTGATTTATTATTATTATATTTTTTAACTTCAAGCATCTACTCTATCTCAGAACTGACAAGAACTGCAAACATTTAAAGGTACATTAACAGAAAACTGCAGTGTGTCAATTTAGTCCTTTCCTTAAGTCTTTGCTGAAGAAGATAGAAAAGTCTGTAATCAGATGGAGGCATATAATAATAATCAAATACACTCACACTGAATTGCACCTAATTAGGTACCACTGTTTTAAGGTAATCACACTTTTAGCTTAATTACACTTTATGCATAACTCCATCATTAGATATACTTCACATTCTGTTGATCATGTAATCATGAAAGAACTTTGATAGCCATGTGGAGCTTTGATTCTTTTAATTACACAGAATAAATTATTATTTAAATAAATAATAATTAGGACAGTTATGAAAGTTATTTAATAGATAGCACAATGGCATACCTGATGCTCTCGAAGATCCAGCATGCAGTTCCCCTAAATACCTGTTCATTGATGGGCCAGACATGTAATGCTCAATGGCAAGCAGCTACTTGCACAACATTTAATTGCCCATTTTGTCCTGTGACCTTTACGGCACACTAGTTTACAATTACAGGCTTAGAGACAATTACACTTGTTAGCATCAGTTCATCAGTGTTAGTGTGTGCTTGTCTGTGTGTGTTTGTGTGTGTGTGTGGCTCTGAAAACAGTCCAACAATCACAAATATTCACCCAGCAGTGTCTTGTAAAGAAAAAACAAGGACGAAAGAATAAAGGATGACTAATGCAGATGAATGATCATCAATAACTTTACATCTGTAAGGTAAACCAAAGTTCAGTGTGTCTCATGCAGTGGATTTACACACTTACATGCTACTACTAAGTCTTGTAGCCACTGTTGCGTCTCAATGCTTCTTAAATTTGGAAAAAAAAATGTACCATGGATTATGTTCAATGCAAAACAACAGAAACGTGGTTTAATGACTGTGCTCTACCGAATTGACCCACTTATGATATGCCTCCGTCTTGACATTAAAGAGGACATATCGTGCAAAATTCACTTTTAAAAAAAAGTTTTTTTTAATATATGTATGGTCTATACAAAACATTTTCATGAAGTTCTTTGCCCAAATCACTCTCACATAAATAGAGCTCACCAGCTTTAGTCGTGACAGTTTCAGTCCCTTTCAATATCAGCCGTTTGGGCGGCTCCATTATTCTGACGATAAAATAACGAAATCCCATCCACTAGAATAGTCGAAGATCCACCATTTTCTCTAGTGGTTTTATGAGCACACATGACACGCCAAGCGCTATAGCTACAGGCAAAGGCAAGTCACACATAAAGTGTTGTGTTGTTGGCTGCAAAGTACATCACATATCCCTACACTTTCTGCTAGACAAAGAAAACGGAAGAACTGCGAGGCTCAATTTCATTTTCGATGGCCATGTCCCAGCAACAATTGGTTTTGTTCCAACTTAAATACTGCTATCCAGGCTATTTCCCCTGCAAAGGGGAAACTTTACTGTGGTTTACATTCAGAATTATGTTGCCTTTTATATAGGCAGTTTCAGAAAGGCCTGTAGAGAAATAAAAACTTTTTTTCAGAAATATGCAACATAATTCTGAATCTAAATGTCAGTTAATTTCCCCTGTACAGGTTAACTTCAGCATCGTAGGGGGATCTGTACCTACTGTCTAGGAAATGTCAGAAGATGAGGGATATGTAAGTACATTCAAATTATGACTTTTGAGGTTCTATTGCAGTTAAGAATTAACTAGCTTGTTCGTTCCATTTTTGTTTTGTACATGTGGAATAGATGGGTCATGGCAAGCAATAGCGTATTTGCATAAAAGTGACAGAGCTCTTAAATGGCTAATTTTGAAAGGGATTGAAACTGTGAAGAATACAGCTGGTGAGATCTCTTTATGGGAGAGTGATTTAGTGCAAAGAAATTCATGAACATGATTTCATAGAGCATAGACCTATTATAACTAAAGTGAGTTTTGTATATTATGTTCCCTTTAATACTGTTTGGTCTGATACAAAAGTCTTTTTATTACCACGGCTGCTTTCACCATTGTTCAGGTGCTGGACATGAGTGAATAATAAGGACACATACCTGTAATGTCTGGTTTCTGTGGCATGAGGAACTGGAAGAATGTAGGTTCTGACAGGCCTTTGACATTGCGAGCTGTGATCTCCACATTGTAGCGTGTGTTCCACTGGAGGGGCTGCAGGATGGTGAAATCATTTATGCCGGGAACAAGTTTAGTCATCCACCGCTCCTCTTTGTCCTGTAGGGCATATGTAAATATATGCAACTCTTACTACGTGAAGGAAACACTACTGGGATTCTAATAAAGTATGCCCAAGTTGATATGAGATCAAAATTAATTTACATCAGCTGTCCTTTAATAGCTTCACAATTCTAATGGAAACAGCAATTTTGGGGTATCGATATCAATTGCAACCAAAAAATGATTTGTGATTTCAGATTTCACTTCCTCAACTTCAAACACAATCAAATGTCGCATGAGGTTAAATATGTCCTTCCCTCCTAAGAACCCATACGGTGTACAGAGTAATGAACAGCTAGATTCAGGCTTTTTTTTTAAAATCTCTCATATTTGGACGCATTTGCCTGCTTTACAAATGTGATATGACTACTGATTATGCTCTCAGTGTCAGCCTTGATGACCTTAAAATGAGTTCAGCTAGGTAAAGTTGTGCTTAAAAATGTGCAAGTCCTTTAAAATTCCATTCATTTCTGAATGATCTAAAACATCATCAGATTTTCATACAGACACTGAATGTAGATTGAGACCCCAATTAAAACATAAAAAAAAGTCAAACATTTTATACTTAGTCATGTATTTATTAAGGAAAATATTTCCAATACGGCAGATCTGTGAGTGGCAAATGAATGTGAACCTCTAAGATTAGTAGTTTCTTTAAAACTGAAACTGAAGTCAGGTTTGATCAAAGACTGAGCTTCACAACACATATTGGAGGAAATGTATTATGGGGTAAACATAGGAGATTTCTGAGGATCTCTAACATTTCCTAAAGTAATTGGGCTCCACCAAAATTTCAAGATAACCCAACAAATCCCCTCAAAGAGCAATATCTGTAATTTTCTGCAAGATTACCAAGGAGCACAGGGTAACTCATGGGCGTCAACTCATGGACCGTCCCATATTTTACAAATTATTAGGTCACCAGAAATCCGAGCAGTTTGTCTCTGCACTGACGATTCACTTTGGTTACACACGGTGAGTAACGTCTACATAATGAAGTGTTTCTTTCATACTGGCCAGTGCTAATGCTCATGAGTCCATCAGCAGTGACCAACCCCAGTGTGCATGGCAGTGTTGCAATCTACAGATTGTTAAAATCATTTGGATAAGCTAGAAATCTCCTAGGCTTATTTGTTTTTTTGAGGAAAGATGTGACCACAATGGCATATGTCAGGTCGCATGCAATTAGCCTGTTTCGCTGTACCTAGGCCAGAAAATGCTTATCACTTTCCATCATAACAAACACTGAAATTAATTTTATAATCTAAAGGAATTATCCCAGTGCATTTTAAAAGAAAATGTCAGGACATCCATGGACCAAATCTCAAGGAAAGACCTTAAACAAACAAGTAGATGTAGTAGAAGTCCTAACCTTAACCCAACAGATCTGTTGTGGAAGGAATTTAAGTGAGCAGTTCATGTAAGGAAACCCACAAACAATCCCGTTAAAGCTGTATTTAACCAGAGGTCATAGTTGTTTGGAAAGTTTTAAAGGGTTTACAAAGCACCACTGTACTCTCCTGGTGACCCTAAGCCTGATTCTGAAAAAAAGTCATCAACAGGATTTCACATAATATGCTAAAGTCTCTGAAGAACATTATTTTGAATTCTAAGCATTTCTCATCGACTTGGTGAAGGTAAGTCTGCTAAGTGACGGTCTTTCTGAGAGCAGCAGATAGACAGGAAGAGTGGAGCTGCGTGAATTCACTGAGGTGTGGCGGATACTCTCCTTTCATCCGTGTTTGGCCGTGAACGGCCTTCAAAGGGCCTCGATTATGGACGCCGACCTCTTTCTCCCCAAACACTTTCATCTACAATGTTATTATTTCCCATCACTCCGTCGGCCCCGCAGAGGGTATAGAAATGACAGAATGGGACACATTAGTGGCAGTGGTAGTAGAGGAGAGAAAGCATAACCCAAGTGCCCTGACACAGCTTGTGTTCTGCACGCTCAGATACCATATCAGAAGTAAGTTTTATGGTGTGTGTGCATGTGCATGGAAAAGATGGGAAACAATTGTGGAACTTGACTTGGGTCAGGAACACAGGAGGTGAGAAAAAACCAGGGAGACTAGACTGAAAGCAGAACTAGAGCTAGGCACAGAACGGGTGCTGGGACACTGCGTTGGGAATGGGGCTGAGGAGAAAACAAAGACAAACCAGGAAATGTAGACAGGACAGCTGCCGGTGATGATGAGACTAGGGGCCCAATAATACACATGGCGCAACGTGCTTTCGTCACTGGCGCAACACATCATTGCTATATTGTGCGAGCGCATCGTGATTACAGCAGATGACAATGCGCTGGGTGGGGCGGGACATGGGAAAAAAGGGGTGTGGCGAGGCGCATAGCGCGAATTTGGTATTTTGTGAGAAGTGAAAGTCATTTGCGCATTGTCCAAAGCTATAATACGGACGCCTGTTGACAATGCGCCCACACGCAGCTTCTTTCATAAGCAGGAGCGA
>JBBMFX010000080.1:14497844-14518848 GCA_037832545.1 Rhabdalestes septentrionalis | reverse complement strand
TACTTTATGTACCAAAACCCTATCCAGATACACAAGATGTGTGAATAGACAAGATGTAAAGGAGGTCAAAAACAGTCATAATTAGTCCTCTTACTTTGCACTCCGTGGGACTTTACTGTCCGCCACTCCTGTGAACTCTGGTCCTTGTAGCTGACAAGGTAGTGGCCAATGGGAACACCACCGTGAGAGTCGGGCTTCATGAAGGTGACAGAAGCAATACGCTGAGACACTGAAGCAAACCTCACAGAGTACGGGTTGGATGGCACATCTGTAATCCAAAAGACATAGGATACATTTGATCTACAATTTTATGAACTGTCCAGCTTGAATGAGGCACCTGCAGAGGTACAATGGAGGTCTGAGTAAAGGAAATATTTCATGTTGTAACATAGTGTTGACCAAACCCTAGTTGGTGGAAAGTTCATAACTTAGGTTAATTAACTAACTAGTTCTTTCTGGGATTCAGATTTAGATCTTACCTTTTTGTTAGATCTTAACTGGCTTCTGCACACAAATCACCAGCATCATTAAACCACATTAAGGTTTTTACCATTTGAAAGCAAGAGTATATTGTGTTAATATTTTATAATAAGTACATCATTAGAAATAGTCTAAAACCACCACAGTGAACAACACAACACAATAGCAATATTTAGTTGGCTTAATGACTTTCCATATTCAGAGAGGTACACACTTCAAAAATCGTGCATTCTGTACATCTGCATATGCCCATAAAAGAACGACAGCACACTTTCAAACAAAAGCATCTCAAACATACACAATCCATTCACACACACACACACACACACACACACACACACACCCACACACACACACACCCTTACAAACAGCACAGATAAAAGATGGGCCATTATATTTATCAGCACTCTGCTCAATCCCGTTATCTCACTTCCCTTTATCAGGCTGGGCCACAGGGGCTCAGCAAATCAAAAGAGCTGCGCACTGGCCTGCCGAGTCAAACACACAGCACGCATGCACACACGTCTATATTCCTGTGTTTGTGAACAATGTCCATTGATTTGTGTTTTACTTCAGCTACTGTGCCTATATTTGACCAATGCTAACTTTTATCTCATGTTCAGGAAAGGAAGGAAGAGCCACATGTATTTAATAGAAAATAGGAAAAAACAAAGTCAAATGTTGACCATATAAATGTTTTTTTTCCCTTTTCCACTAGAGATGTTTGTCTCCCACAAAGAGCTAAATACATAGCCACACACACACCTGCTCTTTCTACACAAATGCTTTCTCTGTCAATAATATCTTTTTGACATTTCCCTAGCATAAATGTCACCCCTCATATTTCCTGTCTATAGGAGGACATTGTCTTTTCTACAGATAGTAAAGCCTCCCATTACCGTAATTACTGGCTACAGGTGGTTGTACACCTTAACATCACTCCCCTCTATCCACATTAGCTGTGACAACCACTCCAAGGGGAGCAGTTCTATAAAGAGCCATCAGTGAATAATTCAAGCCCCCTTTTCCCCAAAAAACTACTTTTCTGATTGCAGTAAGCATTAGTTTTAATGGCTCAATGAGAGACTTGCAAACAGTTTCATCAGAGATTTTTTTTCTTCCTGTGACTCATTCAGACGCCAATGTGCTTGTGAGAGGTTACCACTGATCTTCTCTTCACAGATAGCTGCTATTCACTTTTCCCCCCTCCAAAAAATCTCCTCTGCCATCTCTCCTTCCCTCCCCACTTCCTCCTGTTATGTTCATTTTGAAGAATAAGGTAGAGGCCACGTTCAGAATACCAAACAGCCTGTATCCTTTTCTTTTTTTTTGGAAGCGAGGCGGCAGGAAGAAGGCATCAATTCTCTTAGATGTGACTTTGGCGCCAATGCTAAATCACATCTGGCTGATGCAGTGCTGGCGGCCTTCGTGACTCGTGGACGTGTCATTTCACTTTGAAGCCCTGCAGGTCACTTTCATTCAATTTTTTTTTTCCTTAAAACAACATGTGTGTTATAACACTAATGAATGGTTAAAACAGGACACTGTAGGTCAGCATGGCGGGCTTTCCAAACCTAGATATGAAAAACTGTTGTTAAACAAAATAATACAAGCCAGCACAGAGCTCTAGTCCATGAATACAGTTTCTGATCTAGGAAATGAAACCTCCAAGACCAGCATTAGTGGTAGTTAACAGGGTAATGTATCACTCTCTTGAAACCCATTATAAAGCCCTATCAAGTAGTTTTAGTTAAAGCTGCTTATTAGTGTTCATTAGGCTGAATGACACCTACATAAGCTATTCAACTGGCAATAACCCACACAACCATAAACATTTAAGTGTCAGTTGTCATAGCATTAAACTGGCGTGTTTAACTAGATGTATGTCACAAAATATTTATGTAGCTGTTTTATGATCAAATACTTCTGTAAATTTGTACCAAAAGTGTACGGTAACTACACTGAAAAAAAATGATGCATTGACCTGATGATATAGACCATTTCTGTATTAATTAAATTGCATATCAACACAATTATTGCAGAGGAAATATTTATCATCAAGCACACGTTATGTGGTTGTGTGGTGAAATTGAACCATCTTTAACTGGGAGGTTTGCCTTGGTTGAAGCTGCTTGCTATCTTGTAAATGTCTACCTAGCTGTGGAGCTGCCTACCCTGTGTTGCTGCCTTGTTTGCTTGAACTGCTTTCACCTAGTCTGAGTTGATTGGCTGTGAAAAACACTCTGCTCCCAAGACTTGAAGAGGGGAGGGCACAGGACTGTTTCTCTGCCACAATTGGGCCTTCACACCGTTCTGCTGTTCACATCTCAACATTTCTTTTTTCCAATTCTTTTGTGTTTCTGTAACTCCAGACTGCACATCACTGTTGTGTGCTGTCCCCTGGGGCAGTACGAGCCTCCATAGAAGAACTGGATATCCTCCTTAGTTAATTCCCAAATGATAACTCTCCAGATATTCTACTTAATGACCTTAAAATTTCAAATGACAAGCAATATACTTGCCACATACTTGAGTTTGTCTTCTTTTGTTCTGTTCCTCAGCAGGCCTCCTCCAACCCATGACATGTATAATGTGCTTGACCATGTCTACACAACTGAGATATGCATTGGAAAGTCTTCCTTCTTCAAAGCCAAGCTGGACGAATCTGCATCAAATCTCCTGCATCTAAACTCTTTGGTATGTTTCATTCACTTCTCAAACCTCATGCTCTTTCTGCACCTCTGAGGACATTACCACCTTGACCCAATCCCATGACCCACACTTTAGATGTTCTCCATTATATCACTCACATAATAAATGATTACAATTGCCTTTAAGCCAGCTGCACTCACAGCAGTCCTAAAAAGACAATACTCAACAGCAGCTTTAGGATGCCAGAACAGCTAAAATATCTACTAGATCATTTTGCAGCTTTTAGTTAACAGATCCTATTGGGTTCACTCACCTAACTCAGATTCACTGGTTCTTCATGGCAATGGACTGTTTGCTATCTTGAGGATTACAATAATAATGATCTATGTGCCCCCAAGAAGACACACCACTGGTGTTCTCCAAGGCTCACTGCTGGGTCCTCTTTTCTTTTACATTCTCACTCTCTGTGATATCTTATTTTTATAAGGATTCTCGGTTATACGAACAACACCTAACTCATCTTCTCCTATTCTCCTGATGATTTTCAGATGCAGCTCGGATCTCTGCAGGTCTAAAAGACATTTTCTCCTTGATGACAGCACATCAACTGAAGCTAAAACCCAGCAAAACAGAGCTCCTCTGCATCTCAGGGGATGCATTCCCAAGACCTGCCTCGATCATCCTTTTTTATCAATAATCTGACACAAAAAGCACAGAACCTAGTATTCTCCTAGGTCTCATTTTCATCATCACTTAGGTTCTTGTCATCTCAAGACTGGATTACTGTAACTCACTTCTGACTGTCCATCCTCTGAAGACCATAAGACTTCTACAGATGATTCAGGATGCAAAGGAGCTGCTGATCTTCAGTACATTAAAATTCACGCACCAGCCCACTACTGTTAACAATTTACTCACCTCCTGTGGCCATTCACATTAGATTGCAAACTCTAGCGCTTGCTTCCAAAGCCAAAAATGTTCCACCTCACCTGTCAGATCTTACTTGTCAGCTCTTTTAAGGCCACAGGTTACTGCTCACGCTTAGAGTACCAAGCACAGCCTGTCTTGACCTACCTCTTCTCAAAGGTCAAAGACACGCATAAAGACATTTCTCAGCTCTGGCATCAAAATGGTGGAGCTGCTGAGACTCTCGCTGTCTTCATACAGCTACTGAAGACTCATGTTTTTCTGAGTACTTAAGATTATACGTCCAGGTCTTCAACTGAGATAACCAACTGAAAAACTTCACATAAATCTGTCTACTTAATTTATCTACTAACTTCACATCTTGTAGAATTTAGTTCTCTGTGGTGGGGCAGTTTAGTGACATTTTTTTCTCTGTGGTGGGGCAGTTTAACACAGCTAACTGGGGCAACAGCTAAGAACAATGTATCACTATGGGTGACTGTATTGAAACCATGCTTATCGTACGAATCCCTGTGCTCAATACTGAATATCCACATTTATGTTCATATATTCCCACACACCTGCCACATAAGAAACTGCTGACTCTCTTGCAGTAGCATTACTTGGCAGAATATGGGCAAATGTCTGATATTGTTTTAAGTCATAAACTTTGAAGACAGCATGACAGGCATGTGTCAGGAGAGTGATGAAACGGATCCTAATTTCATCGCCTCTAGAGCCCTCTTTTAAAGCTGCACTTTTAATTAACTTTGCAGCCTGAACCCAGCATGATGCCTCTTGTGTTATGTCTTGGCTGATGGGTTTAATATATCACGTCTCCAAGCACACTCTTCCTGCGCATGTTGGTTTCTGTTTGTGCTCGTGTGGGTGTATTTGTTTCTGTTTGTGCCTGGATATACACTGCCAAGTGTGCAACACCATTTTTCGTGCTACTCTGAATATTTATAGTAGCACATGAGTGTTTATGTGAGAACGATGGAAGAAGTGAAAGGTTGAGGGCATTATCCTTTTGTGCTTTATGAAGTCCAAGGCATTTGATCTGAGCTTGAGTGGATTGGAGCACTCCACAGTGAATGAGGTAGTGCTACTGTAAATTAGCCAGCTCTCTGGTAAATCAAACAGGCTCACAGTTGATTAGCTCAGGGTAGATAAGTAGCAGGCAGCTTTAGAGTATTGTTATAGGAAATATAAATCGTCTTTGAAAAGCAGGTGATAAAGCTGAGATAAAGACTTAAGTGAAGATAAAAAGGAGCCTAGGTTATACCTCCAGTGCTCTTCCAGGTATTTTCCACTTGGAAAATCTTTAAAGGCTTAATTCAGGACCACTGAACTTCTCAAAATGTATTTTGAAGGTGTTTCCTCTGATATGAATCATATGGGTGAGATTTGACACTTTCAGTAGCTTTGCTGTAAGAAAAGACTCTGGTTAGCTTATAAGACTTTTTGTTGTACCAACCACTATTCTGATAAGTTTCACTCTTTGTCCCAATAGTTTTTACTTTGTTCACTATGTTCTTCTTTATTCAGTATCTTACTGTAGGTTAGCATCATCAAACACTAAAATGATACGACAAATTGCTCTGTTGTACTTCACAACAGTTATAATGACCAGTTACTCTATGAACATTCTGAAATCCCTAGGTATGTGTTGCAAATAATAATGTTTTAAGAAGTTGCTGAGGCCAATGGGGGCAATATGAAAGCTGAAAATGTAAAGCACATACTAGTAGATTATGCTTTTATATCATCTTAATGTGCAGTTTTTTGAAAAATCATTTTGTATCATAATTGCTTTTTTTATTATACACTATAGTACATTACTTAAAAAATCCTCTTCCTGCCTAGAGCATAACATCATTTTGCACACAGTGTGCTCAGATATGTTTTATCAAATTAAACATTGACATCTCAACATTCCCTCTATATAACCTGCACATTTTTATGCAGATTCATCCACTATGTTTAAATAAAATATCTTACATGTATCATGACACTTTCTCTTTTACCTTGTGGCAAAAATGTAATTTGTCTCTTTATTTTTTTGATATATTAAGTATTTAAGAGTCAGGTTTGACACTTAACCTCATTGAGGTAGGTTCTCATTTGAAGCATAGATTTGTATTGTCACTGCTATCAAAACGTATTTTGTCAAAAACTAGATCCTAGATGTTCTATACAAATCAGTGGGTATCAGCCATTTCAAACTTGGGCACAATGATGGTCACAATAATATAGCCTGTTTTTTGATATCATGGTAGTAGTATATTGTAGTAAATTAATGAAACAGCTTTATATGGATTACACTTCCAAAAATTAATATTTTAATGACACACACACAACTAAATGCCAGTGTTTCCCAACTATGCTCCTAGAACACTTTGGTCTTCCCAATTTCATGTACAGAAAATCTGATTCAAGTAATCCGCTGATCAACCAACCTTTATTTGGCTGACTATTCATTAAAAATATTACAGTGCAGGGAAACCTCCTGAAGCAATGCTGGGAACTACTGTATGAACAGAGAGGTGCAAATACCCATGAAATAAAAATAATAAAATAATACAGTGGGTGATCAGCTAGATTTTGTGGAAGCATGTTTGAAACCCCCACCCAACCTTTAACACCCCCATCCATTCACATACTTCTGACATCAACACTTTGGGTGCCATAAATCCTGGTTTATGGATTTAAATAAAGCTATGTTATCTAACAGACCTCAGCCCAGGGGCAAACAATGTTAGACCCTTGAAAGGTCAGAAAGAGACAGACAGATTCCAGCTATTCCAAACTGACCTTTTCAGTGACCTCCCCTGTCCTAAACCTCTCACAAGGGTATCATGGGTAAACACACACCTGCCTGTGCTAAAATAAACTCCTGATATCGAGCGCCGATGTTGTTCCTGGCCGTGCAGTTGTAGCGGCCAAAATCCCTGTCGGACATCGGGGTGACCTGTGTTCAAACAGAAAACCACACGGGTAGAAATGTGGAGAGAGTCAACATTGATTATGTTTGAAATTAATGGGCAATAAATACTGAGCTCTCTCAGTGTCACTTTACAGTTTTCTATAAAAAATTGTTATGAGACAGTTGAGTATGTGCGGCTCATTCAATTATGTAGATACAAACAAGTTTATAAAAGTCAATGGGAGGGATGCAATAAACTTATAAAAGATTACATGTTCTCACTCATCTCAAGACAAGAGATGGTGTTTGTTATCACAAACTATCTTGGTGACACACAGCCTATTCTATTGCTTTGTTGCTTTTCTACAACAAAAAGTAAAGCATAAGAAGTCCCAAACATTTTTTTGTTTTGTGTTTCATTATTAGCCATTCTTTCTGACAAAAAAAGCTATGTAACTGTAAAGCCATGAAACTATAGCAGTACCAGGTTCAGGTCAGCTATTTTCAGTAGTTTCCTGATCAGTGTTGGGAGTAACACATTACAATGCATTTCTTTTTGATGTAACATGATCATGTAAGGCATTACAGAAAGAAAATTTGTAATATTTTACTCGGAACAAATGTCAGTGACATGCGTTGCAATGCCCGGGAATTAAGTGATATTTTTTCTTCATACAAATACACCAAAATCACCGCGAGATCAACAAAAAAGAAACGTTTGCACACTTCTTGTAGTCATACAGAACAGAGAGATGAGTAGGGTGACCAAACGTCCCCTTTTATCCCGGACATGTCCGCTTTTTGAGACCTGCATCTTTATATCACCCCCTGGACCACGGCCGAGCTGGTAGGAAAATCCGCGCTAAGGTGTCCTCTTCTTCACAATCCCAAATCTGGTCACTATAGAAATGAGTCAAACTGCAACTGATCTAACGTTAGATTGTACTGTTTCTAAACAAGCCGCTTCTTCAGATACCACATCTCCTTCCACTGGCTGTGTAACGAGCTAATTGAGTGTCATGAGCTACATTTAGATTTCCAAATCCATTATTCCAGGTATTTTGTTGAAAGTAATTTAAGTATTACAATAGTTCTGTAATACCTTACATTTTCAATTCAGTAATATTGTAATGTAACGAGTTACTTTAAAATGACAGTAACAAGTAATAAATAACATTACAGTTTTGAAGTAACTTGCCCAACACTGTTCCTGATTAACCTAAATGTGCATTCCTTTCACTACAGCCTTTTACTTCTTGTTTGTCAAATTGTAATTTCTTTATTTCCCAATGAATGCAATGTAAAATAATAACTGTTCACCATGATAAATTTGGTGGGTGGGGCACCTTTTGCAGCAACAATTGCAATTATATACTGATAATGGCCAAATATAATGACACTGATGTGAAACAATTCAGCTTTTAAGCATGAACTGCCCATTTAAGATTATGCCTCATCATCTCAGTAGGGTTCAGGTCAGGAATTTGACTAGTGCACTCAAAAGCCTCATTTTTTATTTCTTCTGAGTCATGCAGAGATGGACTTGCTCTTGAGCTTCAGATAACTGTCTAGCTAGATAGACATTCACCGGCAGGCCAATACTTCCATCAGTCATGGCAAGTTGCCCAGGCCCTGAAGCAGCAAATCTTCCTACATCATCTCACCACCACCACAATGTTTGACCACTGGCATGGTGTTCTTAAAATTGATTTATTCATGCAAGATGCAGTGGGATTACATATTCCAAAAAGTTTAACTTTTGACTCAATATAAAAACATAATTCCAAAATGCTTGCGGACCATCAAGATTTAAACATGGATTATCAAGATAAAACTAGCCATTATGCATCCCTGTGTTAACAGCAGTTTTTGACCAGTCCCTTGAAAATCATACTTGCTGACCTTATCTGTTCGAGCATTTCGTTTTTCAAACAGAGACATCTGATGTAGTGCAAGATTTATCCATCGATTACATAAATAAGCCTTTTGAAAACTGTATTGTGTGTTTATTCACATGTCAAGTGTCACTATTTGAGCAAAACCTTATATCTCCGTTTACCTCCAGGAGTGACCTCCCCTCTGCAGTGTGAATGCGTGTATTGCTGGTGCCTTCATTGGAGATGGTGAACCTGTCTCGTCTCCACAACATGGTGGCTGGGGGATTGGACATCACGTCACAGCTGATGTTCACTGGATTCCCCTCCCAAGAGTAGAATATAGTGTGATTGATCTGAAACTTGGGTGCATCTGAAGATGAAAATCATTGGAGTTTTAGGCACACAGTAACAGTAAACAAACACAGTGGACACACAGTAGTCCTACCCCATGCCTGTACTCAACAAGTCTTTATAGAGTGACAATGAAACAAAAATGAGCAGAAATAAAATGTACTCTGTTTCCACCATTACAGAATGCTCACTCTAAATTAATTATTGGCCAACTGAGATCACATTTACTTCTTCAGTGTTATCAAGCCATAACTGGCCACTCTGTTATATATCAGTGTGGAAAACCTGGTCAGAGACATAGGAACAGCCTTCTCCTGGTTTAAATCAAGTCTGACCAACTGCTGTCAGGATGTAAGTGTTCTGATAATTGGATCACTACACACAAAAGCAAAATATGGAACTTTTTCATGTACACTGTACATTCGGTACGATTATCTGAAAATATGTTCTGACATTCAAATAATGTATGCAGTTGTGTTTTATATGTGCTGCGTTCAAACACAGCCTCTTATAAAAAGGCTCTTTGGATATTGTACTGGATAAGAATAAATGTTCAATGATTAGTGTTTTATTCATAACTTCAACTGAACCTGAACGTGAAGTTATCTGACCTCTGTGAGAATATCTACTTTCCTTTTCTGTGATGTTTTTAACATGCCCTTGCCTACAAGCCATTTCAAACATGCAGCAGACATTGCCAAAAAGTAGCCTTACAGAAATGCAGTTAGCAAGCCCTTTGTGAACTAGCAAGAAAGAATAACATCAGCTTCTGACCAACTCTAGAAAAAGGACACCACAACCAGAACACTATGAGTTATAACGATAATGAATGAATGAGAACTAAGCCAAATTCTCTCAAACTAAAATAGTCTTCATGAAATGCACCTGAGGCTTCCACTTGCATCAAAGTTGGAAGGCTGTCAATTGCATCAGGAGGGTGAGTGGTGAAGGCAGGTGAGGCTTTCTTACTCAACGGGAGCTTAGGAGAATGTCTGGTGCAATCTAACGGGTTATTTCATGACTGTATTAGCTCAAGTGACCCATTGAGAAACAAAAATAAAAAAGATCGATTTGCTTGTTTGATTTCCAGGCCCAATGGCAATTAAAGAAATGTATGGCTATTAAGGCTGTCCATTTTTCAGTGTCAGAAAAAAAACAACGGTGATAGAAAATAAAATAAAATAAAAAAAACCCTGAAGCACAACACCATGATAGCAGTATCAGTATTATGTGTGGGTAAAGATATAAAATCTGTCAGTATTTGGGTATTTTTACTTTCATTATCCCAATCTTAGACCCAAGCAGCTGTGTCTTCACAAAAAAACTACTCCAAAATCACCTGCTACATTGTGCCTCTTTAAACATACACACGTTCACAGAAGCAGCTACTCAAACGTACCTCAGCTGCCACACACAGCTGTTTCTCAGGTTAAACTTAAATGGTTAAAGGAGGACTTTTTAGAAGCCTAGATAGAATAAAAATGGAAACGTCCAAACATTTTGGGCCTGATTAACTAACCCTTTATGGTCATTTTTTGGGCTGTGTTTGGTTAAAATGCAAAATGCTGTAAACCACTATCTGTATCTGCACTTGAGAGAGGGCCAAGCAAACGTGGGATGATCTCACAAGTAGGTGTAAGGAGTTTAGGATTACATATTCCACTCAGTTCTGTGATATCTGAGCAGCTTGTGGTGGCAGGTTTTGTGTTGACCTTTCTCTGCCTTCTGAAATCGGGTGTAAATAAAATGTCAAAATGTGTGTAAAGACGTGTCCTTTTACCGCAGCAGCAAATTGGGAAGTTTGTTACAGACAAATAAGCTGAAAGATATACAAAGACACTAAACATGCCCTTAGATATCCTTTCATATGTTTTCTTATTGTATAATATTGAGGTCTGATATTTGATATCAAGAGCTGAGGATATTTAGGACCAAGAGAGCCCAAGAAAATAGGATCCTGGGAAAAT
Organism: Rhabdalestes septentrionalis; assembly: GCA_037832545.1. NCBI lineage: Eukaryota > Metazoa > Chordata > Actinopteri > Characiformes > Alestidae > Rhabdalestes > Rhabdalestes septentrionalis. The sequence goes on along the minus strand of JBBMFX010000080.1, from coordinate 14,507,689 downwards.
ACTTGTGTCCATTTTCAGTATGTCAGAAATCAGATAGTTTGAGATCTTTCTAGAAACATTATAATTTGTAGCTGCATTCAGAAAAGCCATGGATTACCAGGTTTGGTTAACCTTGGATGTGTTGGACAGGTATAAAAGCCAACTTTTCACCTTGCTTACTAAGATGGTCTGAATTGTGTTAAGTATTTCTGCAAATAGGAACAGTAATGAGAGGCACTTCATCGATCAGAGGTGGGTGAAATATGATCTCCTCCAAGTACCATTGAAAAAGTCACATATTTAATAAATAATATTGGCATTGTATTTCCTGTTACTTTTATTTCTCTCCTTTAATACCCAATTTCATATTCAGCACTGGGAAACCCTATACTACAAAATGTTATACATTTAGAGGTTTCACCTAAAGCCCTTGTTCTACCTCAGGACATATTTAAGTGATCGGTGGAATCTGTGGCAATATATAATCAGAGCTTTGGGTCACAGAACGGGCAAGCACTTTCTGTTTAATAGCACATATTGATGAAAAACAGTCATGACTTCACACATGCCAAGCAGAAACCATCAGGTCAATAGTGTGAAATATAACAATAATGCATGTTTAGCAAAGGGAATTGAGCAATAGTGCTAGTCTAGCTAGCGGTGCTGTCAGACCATACAGTAAAAGTGGCATTATGACTGTTTTATGCTGGCTCACAGGGTTCCATTAAAGAGATTGATGTTGTGCCCTTCTGTCATGTCAGAGGACAGGCGAGGTTGTTGAGGAGCGCATCCAGACTAAATAAATGAGTTCATTAGCACCTCAGCAACGGTTGGCTAGCTCCTGCCATGCTTAGTCAGAGTGCCTTTCTCACTCCCCACCCTCAATATAAATAAATAAATAAATAAATAAACACACTCCTACTTTAAGAGTGTGATGAGAATTGCGAAGGATGGTTTCAAGGCCAACAGGGCCTGCTGGTTGGGCAGTTTTGATTATCACTGCTTTGATTGACACACCAAGTTCACCTGAGCTAACCTCATCAGATTTTTGAACAGTTCTTGTTAACGTATTCTTACTTCCCTGGCTTCCAACATGCACCTGCATCCAAGCATTTCTATTCAGTGAAACGACCAATGCCTCTCAACACCCTGCATTTGCATTCAACCGGTTGATTTTGAAGGCTGCAATTGAGATGATTTGCTCTTTGCTTACTTCATCTAATCTTCGATGATATGTTTCCATCTCACTGTCATCATCGGACCATGATCTGAGCTGTTGTACTTTGGCTTTAGATTAGTCATTTGTGCTATTTTCTTGATCTAATCAAAACCAGGAAAATGTAGTGCCAGAAACACAGCAAAAAATGGAATAAAAACCCTGCACTGCCAAAGTTGGAAAAGAGAAAAAGAGCTGACCCTGTAACTTTAGTGTAATTGAGGAAATGTAAAGTTGTGGACTAGGAAATGAGTAAGATGTTAGTGAAATTAATTAAGCAGGATACTTTTCTTCCATTAATTGGCTCTGCCAGAGGGCATACGTCATGTTCCCAAAAAAGCTTCATTTTTTTTGCAACCACTCACAATTACTTCATTATTACTTCATATATTTTCAGCAAACTTTTTTTTTAAAGCACGACGTTTATACTGAATAAGGGGCAATATAGATGTGCTAAATAGTAACACTTATATTAAAGCAGTTAACTTTTTAGCAGCACAAAAACAGCTATTAAAAAATGTTTTGTTCCAACATACTAATCTGCAAATAAAGCAGAAGTTGGTCCTTTGTGGAATAAATGTCATGCTTATTGTACTGTTTTTCTAGTGTTTGTGAACAGAGATGTCTGACTTACACTCAATGTCTAAGAACATGCTTTTCTGGTGGCCTCCGATCCTGCTTAGGGCTTCACAGTCGAAACGGCCCAAGTCGGAAAGACGGACCCCGCTGATGGTCAGCATTGACTTGCCGCGATGTCCTTGAACCTCTACTCTCCCGTCCTGGCTCTGGAGGGAAAAAAGAAAAGACAATAGCACCATTTTACCAAACACAGACTAACAAGGGCTCACAGCCAAGATTCTAGTGGGAATTTGAATAGGTTATAATAGCAGCCTAGTGAGCAAAACACATGCCTGTGAACATGCTGACCACACAGTTGTCGCTTCAAATTCCAGGCTATGCCATTGGATCTTTGAGCAAGATACTGAACCCTCAGTTGCTTCAGGAAGACTGTCCCTGTAACTAATTATTGTAAATAGTTCTGATCAGTTCTCACTGATTTACCACCTCATCTTGTGAATGTTACTCTAGGGTCAGGACTAGAAAACACCACTGTACATGCACATTACTATTCGTATATTTTTGACATTTCAACTAGACCAAGCCACCGTTATTCAAGCCGATACTAAAACCGCTGACGGTGTATACTGATGTCATTTCATCAGGCTCAGAATCACATGTATTGGCTTATTGGAGCAGCAGGCATGCTCTGTAAGATACATATGGTGTTGTTGAGGGCACATGTACACACATTTTTACATAGTTTTGTTGTTTTATAGTGTTGTGCTTGAGAGATAGAATCAAATTCGTTGTATGTGTTCGGTCACATCCTCAGCCAATCAACATGTTTCTGATTCTTATTCTGATATGTCGACTGTCATTGGACAATGGGCTCTAGGTGTCCACTGGACACTTGCTGTGTCTGCTTGCTGCTGCTAGCATGGATAGATGCCAGCAGGCTGCAGGAGTAAATGTCTGAAAATACTGCAACATAAAAAAAGAAAAAAATACTGCTACAGCGGTCACATCAAAAAGCATCTTGTGCGAAACTAGTCACAGTGTCAATTGACGCACACAGCTGTTATAGGTATAGCCAGGTAACCGCTGTTGTAATATTAAGCTAGAACAAGTCGTACATGAACACCAGCCAGAATGGATCCTGCATTTATTTCACATATGATGAGTGTATGAGGCTGTGGGTTAATAGGAATTTAAGTGGATTGCATGTGTGTTGCAACTGCTATATGTTCTGTCAGCATTTTAATTGCACATTTTACATGAGGATTTGTCTTATGACAATTTCATCTGCATCTGTGGTCTTTTAGCTTAAATGGTCAGTAGAAAAAGCTGAATAATCTTGATGAACTAGACACCAATAGAATGCCATAATGACATAACGATGGTGATATATTCTATTCTGTGTTGAGTTCATTTGTCTACAGGAAGTGACCATTTACAAACTGCACAAAAGCTTCATAGGTCCCTATCCATTCTGGACTGTCCTGCAAGGGCCCTTATGTGTCTGATCCACCCAGAAGACATGACTTGAGAGTGGCAGTTGTAAACACAGCTTCTCTGCTGCTGTATCAGAGTTCCTGGACTCATCATTTCCAAACTGTCCACTCCTTCTCATAAATATATGAAAGTGACCATTCTGTTATATATGAACACACCACAGCACACAGTGTGAACAGCACAAAATTCTCCCGTAGGCAGCCATGAACACAGCACCCGGGGAGCAGTGTGCATTACCTTGCTCAGGGTACCTCCGTGGTGCTTAACAGTTTTGGAAATCAAACCCACAATTTCCTGGTTGCAGGGTGAATGCCCTAACCACTAGTCCACCAGATGCCCCAAATATATATTGCAACAAAATTATAACCATGTCAGACAATTCTTGTTATTTTTAAGGTCATAAACCTCTTCGCTATATCAGAGCAGTGTTCGATATAAATATATGGACTTTCTGCCTGCGCTAATCATCATTCAGCAAGCCTCCAGCTTGGAATATTGGGAGATTAGAGAGGTACTCTCCCCCCAAGTAGAGATGAGTTCGGCAGAGACGCCCATTTTAACGATCCCAGCACTCCGTTCCCTCTGACAAATCGAAATGTCTCTCCTCTGCTAATGCCACAGCATATGCAGAGCAGACCTGTGACAGCTAAATTTATTGCTTGCTTGAGTGTCAGTTTTACATTTGAATAAAGTCATCAGTGCAAACTGGAAAGAGGACTCCAGGGCTGCTCTCCAGTACAGATAATGCATATGATTCATTATTACTCTGGTGACGAACAGCCAAATTCATTTCACGTATATGCATGTGTAAAACAGCTCTCGCCCATTTGCAAACACACACCTCGATGTATAAACTGGAACAGCAGGCCCCACACTCGCAAACATTACGACGCATTGTGAAATTCCCTTGCCAGTTGAATGACTCTAATAAACTGAGCTAATAAAAACAGCTGCCAGAAACCATATTCCCATCTTGTAATATCATTTCACTTATTTAATATATTTAGTTTTTTTACAAATTCAAAACATAACATTTACAGTCTGGCACCAGCTTACGGCGTGAGAAATTGAGTGATGCGGATTGCTGACTATCAACACTTCTCCATCTTTCTTCATGGATGGGCCCCTCTGACACCTCCTTGCCTGAAGCTTCTGGCCTGTTTGATATTCCGCAGAGTTCTCAGTCTGGGGACAGAGCTGCTAAAGAGAGTGAGGAGGCAGGCCGGGTTGGCTAACTGAACTAGAGCGCTATCACAGACCTCGTCCTTGCATTACTTTTGATGGATGGCCTCTTTGGGACAGATCAAACGTGTGCCAAATTTAGGCCAGATCACTCACTATGTGGTTCTCTATGTATGCCAGCCAGAATTCTGTATTCACCTGCACAGACTGTTGATTCAAAACAGAATAATGTATTACCTATGTATACTTTACTAGTTTCATTTTAAAGTTGTGATACATTTTTTTGGGTTTCATCTTTGAGTAAAAAGTTTGGAATAACTAGACCTTGAAAGGTATTTATAGACATTTTAGTTCATATTTCATATACAACAATGTCATTCACTGATAAGTAATACATGTGTGATCCACGAGGACATTTAATCGTTTTAAATACGAGTCTTTCTGTATATCCATTATTAAATTTACCTCAAATAATATGCTGGTACAGGGCAGGCATGAGGCAGTTGGGAATGTTGTCTGGTGCTGGTGCCTAGTGGTCACAGGGCAAAAGGCACTGAAACACCCAGGACACAGTCACCAGCTCAAGAAGTAAACCAATTTTTTTTAAACAAAATGTACATATAGTCCATAAAACCTTAAGTTACATTTCAGATGTCAAGTTTGAGTGTTCTACACCAAACCTTTTTTATTGTCTGTTTTCTCAGTGATGGCTTCTTAAACATTCAGACCCATAGTGTCGCACAAAAGAAGGCTGGACAGAAGCCTCTGATGACTTTTTTTCAGATATGAACTAAGAGTGGAGTTAGATTTTTTCTTTTGTCTTGAAGATGAAAGCTCCAAGTGCTGTTTATCTGATGAGAACCCTTCTGGTGTCTGTTAGGACTCTTTATATATTGGTCTCATTTCAACCTGTTTATATATTTGTCTCCTCTCCTTTAGCCATTTTAGAAGTAGAAAGAAATCTGTAGAAATTGATCTGGAGTAGTGGCATGTGGCATTGTGCCTCTTAGAAGAGAAACATTCTAGTATGTTGTTAAGCTATTGAGTTCACCAAAAATAAACATCTTGTGAAATTACACAAGTGAAATGTATTTGCTCTTGGAAGTTTGTGATGCAAAATCACTCATTGTGAACTCATAAGTTCACAAACGCCGTATAGTTACTAAACGTATCATGACACAGTTTTGGCATACATTATAAAGTTCACCAGCACAATCTTGCCCTTGAGCTAAAATAGGTGATTTTTTGATTATCATCTAGAAACCACAGAGTCCAAAGGGCAAGATGTGACCTCGCCACTGGCAAAGGGAGATATGGTGTGTGAAGCAGCATTTAGGAAAGGTCCATCAGATTTCATCCAGCACACAACAGCTTCAAGGCTTTGCCACATATAAACGCTCAGACCGCCTCAGCAACAATGCCTGTCTTGACCAATAGTATTATGTTCCTTTAACAACACCAATAGAAAATTTGAGAAGGGATTGAGTGCTAAGCCTTCCACTCGAATGCTCGTATCACAAAACCTGCAAGTTTTACAGCTGAGTACCAGGATCGATTAGAAGCTGGTGCTCAGAGGACTGCAACCGCTCCCAAGCAAATTGTGCTGTCTTGTTTTGTGTACTTGTCACCAAAATTTAATTTGACTAAGGGGACAGAACACTTTTCACTCTTCTGTTTATTGGTCAATGAATGCAGCCAGTCAAATATATGCTTTCATTTTTAATGACCTACTTTTAAGATGTAAATGGGGCCTGTCACCACAGTTGTAGTGCTTTAAAATGGTAAAAATACTGGGGGTTTTTTTCCCGCCCTGAGGAAATTGGTGCAGGGAAGTTGAGGTGCATATTGATGAAGTGCTTTTCAGAAAAAGTCTCTGAAGAGCCATCAAGGTGCTTCTTGTTTGATTAAGCCTTAATGTCAGGGTACAGGTTTGAATTCTAGCTGCTGCACATTCTACTTGTACCTAAATACTTTTAAGAATGGCACTTAACCTCATTGTGAGGAGAAGACAGTTGTTACTAGACAAAGCAATCGGAAGCCAACGTACCTGGAAGGAAAATCAAGCAACCATCAGTTTCTGTTAAACATTCTAAAGCATTCAACTAGCTACTACATTGCCTATAGCTTCAAAAGACAAAGGATCCTCCTGAAGCTATTCACATGCCACTTATGTTTTACAGTTACCATTTGTTCACCATCCTCTAGTATTTACTAAATGCTAGAGGCATCTAAGAGTTTATTAGAAACATGTAAATTGGCTTCAAACAACTATATTTCAGAAATAGTTCTGGATAATCTTAGAGATGTCTTTCAAGAAATAGCCATTATACTCAACTTACCGTATGCAGAAATTATTGATTGTATCTCCATTAGTTCCATTAGTTAAATTAACTTAAAAAGATCTTTTTGAGAAAAGCTCATCCTCAGTATTTCACATGTGTTTTCATGTGGATTGACCAAAGTATGAATTTCATAAACAAAAGACGTATGAGAGACTACAAGGTTTTGTTGCTATACCTTGTCCCCATGTGAGTAGGTCTGTCCATCATTGGCCCGCTTCCAGGAGATTTCAGGAAGGGGTTCACCCTCAGCTGTGCAGGAGATCATTGCTGCACTTCCTTCTACTGCTGTCACATTCCTCAAATGAGTGATGTGTGGCTGGACTGTGGAGAGAACAGAGAGTGACTGAGTGTGAAGCGGTTTAGATATTGTTCAGAACAGGCATCCAATTATTTTCACAGTTTCAAGTGTTCCTTGTCCCAACAAACCCGATCTGCAGGGGCTGACATAAGTGGTACAAAAGTATGCATCCCTCGACTTTACAGCCTGTCCCGAGACCCCCCGCAATCCCTCCCCACAGAGCTCTGCGTGCTCACCCCCAACCCCCAGCCCAAATGATTCAAATTATTTTTTCACAATACAAACCCAATTTGCTTGCAGCTAAGTGCAGAAGAAGATACTAATGTGCTACAAGTACTAGGACACTAGGAAGCTGTAAAAGAAAACATAAGAAATTTTAAATAGGTTTACAGCAGTATATAGAAATATAAATGTATCCAAAAGTATACTTTTTGTCTATGGCTGCATGATTAATCATATTTTTATCATCATCATGATATTTGTATGGATTTACAATTAAATAAGGCCTGTGATGTTCTAAATGCATGCAGCAGTCCTTACTATTACAAAACTGCTTTTTTGGAACGAAATATTATACTATTGTAAAAATGTTCCTGCTTTTGTTATCCTATATCTCCGTAGACAAACACTGGCAGTCATAGTGAATAGCTCAATGACTTGGTACAGTTAGAGGGTGTCAACTTTTCCACAAGTCAGTCTTTGAAATTTCTGCTTAGCTAGATGTTTCTCAGGCAACAAGAAGTACTATTATTGTGAAATGGCATCTAGGAGCAACTACACACCATACTCAAACAGGGCCTCTGCACTATTTAAAGTATGCAGCATGTTCTGTTAGATCGCAGTGGAGTTCAACACAGCCTCTGGAATCAGTAGCAGCACAAGAACTTTGCAGCTGGATATTCATGAAAAGGGTTGGTATGGCTAAGCCTAGGCATATTAGCCACAAAGATATGGGTAATAAGACACTGGCCTCATGAGCAGTGGAAATTTGTCTAAATCTATTTGGCATTCAGATGGACAAATCTGGGTTTGGCAAATGCCAGGAGAATGCTATATACTGAAATGCATATTGGCATGAATAAAGTTTGGTGGAGGAGACCTAGCAGTCAATATCGTTTTTAGGGTTTGATCTAGGCTCCTTAGTTTACACAATTATCTGCTTCAAACTTACATGCAGCAGTTTGAGGAAGGCTCTCTTCTGTTCTAACATTACTGTGCACAAAAGTCCATAAAGGCATGACTTCACAATTATGGCCTGTACAGACACGGACCTCAATTGAACTCATGGTTTTGAAATGGTGCTGCTTAACAGTCAGCTTGCAGCTATTAGCATTTCATTATTTTTGTTTTTATAACAAAAAATCTTATCACAAAAGATTGCAAATGGACCACCCCCACCCCCCCCAAAAAAAAAAAAGGTATAGATTTTGTGGTGCGCGTCTGTCTGACATTCCTTTGGATCAGCAATGGCTTTCAGTATTATTCCAATTTACACCAAATGGCTTGTTCTGTCTCAGAAGCATAGCAGCTTAGAGATTTGATGGAACGACTCGAGTTGAACATAATCAGCTCGTCCCACACTATTTCTCTCACATCTCTGCCTCTCTCATCCTCTCAGCATGAGCCATCACTCTTCTCCCGCCTTTCCAAAATGTGCCCAAGTGCCACAGCAACTCTTTTATTTGACATCCATCCGTGATTGCCATGGAGGTGCTTGTACCAGCATGTTCACTTTCTTGAGGAACCCACATTCAAGATCCAGGAGATATCTAAAGAGACACTGTGCTTATATTAAAGAAGTCTTATACTATGCTAAATTTGCCAGTAAACACTACTGTGTGGTGGTACGAGTGTGTGTGTGTGCCCCCAGTGTGTCTTCCACAGATAAGCCCCCAACCCCCATGGCTTAGTGAGCTTTCCCCCCCCCCCCAAACACCATGCTTGTCAAGGGCAAACAACCCAGTGCGAGGCTCCATGCATAATACCCCGTTTCCTCTCGATAACTTCTGTGGAAATAGTGGCACAGAGCTGGGATGAATGGCATGGGATAAATCCATGCTGAACTGAATGGAGCTTAAAAGAATGGTGGTTGTAAGTTTTGGCCTTTGAATGCTTTCTAGAGAGATCAAGGAGTTATTTGTGTAGCAAGACACTCTGACACTGCCCCCTCCCTCCCTCAGCAACCCCCAACACCCAGGAGAGTGTGTACACCCGCAGACTCACACACACAGAGTCTCAAACAAGTAAACAGAAACTGTTATGAGCTTAGCTCAGAATTCCCACGCAGATGTGCCAAAGGTTTCGAGCACAGCCACAATCATTGCACATGGGAGCCGTGGTGTAATTGCAATTCAAACCCACTTAATCAACCATTTACTCAACAGTGGTTAATTTAATTAACACTCTTTCAGAGAGAAGCTATTTATACTACAGTTCAAAAATGTGGGATCAATGATTTTTAATAATATTCAACCAATCTGGAGGCAAATGGATGGGTGTTCCTGTTGTGCAACTTCACAGGTTTCAAATATTTAGGATGACACTAGGAGCATGTCAATAAAAATGAAGTTATTTTAGATGAGTCCACAATGATGGATGAGATTTTTTTTTACCAAATTCACAAAAATCTAATTAAAATATAGCATCAAGGTTTTGTAAAAAATTTATATCTGGAACTGATCATTTATCATTATCATTTATCATGCTATAGACAGGTAACTGCATTAACACAAGTAGATACTTACAGTACATTGTC
>JBBMFX010000080.1:14485672-14497744 GCA_037832545.1 Rhabdalestes septentrionalis | reverse complement strand
ATCATTTATCATTATCATTTATCATGCTATAGACAGGTAACTGCATTAACACAAGTAGATACTTACAGTACATTGTCAGTTATGTTTTTCAGTTTGAGTTATTTAAAACAATGAAGTATACTTGAGCAGGATACAACTTGTGTGTACATTGTAACTTACTTGTATGTTGGTCTGTAGAAAAAAAAAACTACTTCTTATAACAATACCCATTATTTGATGACATCTTGACTGAATTATTATTTATGTTCCTTTTTATGATGTAGGCAAAGTGAAGTGAAGTCAGTGCGTCTTCAAAATGTCAGGGCTTGTGGGGTATTTCTAGTATGCAGTGGTCAGTACCTACACAAGTAGTCCCATGAAGGACAACCAGTGAACTGATGACATGTTTATAGATGCTCAGAATTCTCTGATATGAACGGAGCGTGAATAGAGCAACTGTTACTGTTCAGTACACAGTGCTGAAAAACTTATAAACGGCCTGAGATAGAAAGGTGTAAAAACAAACAGCACATCAGAGTTTGCTGTGCATCTAATTTAAATTGACTAGAATAGTTTTAGTTAAACTGTGCTTTACTGACTTCTATGATTTTCATGTGTCAGTAATGTGTCCATTAGACACATTGCAGACTAAATGCACAATTCCTTTTTTTTAAATGCACATTTTTGAAGGTTTTTTTTTGTTGGTGTTTTGGTGTCATTGTAACATCTTGTGCTAAAATGACATTTAAAAACATTTGTGAGTTTTTGTTATTCATTATAGTTCATGACAAAGTAAAGAAAAACATGTGGAGGTGGGTGGATAACAAAACTGAATGTTCTAGGAGTAAGAAAAATGAACATTGTCGGGCCAGGCATCAAATTAAAAATATTAAAAAGCAGGTTTGTAATGTTGAATCATTAAATGCATATAATTCAGCCACCACTTGAAGCACATATTTTGCCTGGGACCATCCCAGCCATTACAGACTGCTGTTGTCAATAGAGCAAGGAGATCCAGTACCAGGCAGGATATATCAGTCATGCTGAAGTGTGCAGCCACACAATGGTATTGTAAGACTTTATATCACTCTAGCCGGGGTTGGTGATATTGTAAAATGTGTTCTCTGCTTCTGTGTTGAGATATTTCATTGAATTTCAACAATCTTGAAACGGACTGGGTGGAAAATCAATGCTCACATATTGAGTGTCAATCAGGATCATGAGCTTTTGTGCCAAAGCTGACAGAAGTGGATTTTTTGGGTGTACACAGAGAAGACAAGTTTCAAAAGCTTGACTGGAGAGCAGCAACCTATTTGTCTGCCTTTATCAAGATCCTAAATATAGACGACACCAGTTGGAATAATGGCACAAATAAATTATAAGTGTCACATGCATTCAAAGACATTGCACCACTACACTGTATGACCATTTAAATTTTCAAACAATGACTGCAGCTTATGAAAATGATTCCCAGGACCTCATGTGTGACATGAATATTATACAATAAATTCATGCGTCAAACTCCTCTGAACTAACTCGCTTTCCCTCACTCGCCTCATCTCCTTCCAAATGTCAAGTGTTACCCCCCCACTCTATTTCCCTCCATCTTCGTCTCCATCATGCTGGCTGTCAGGGACTATAAACGTTGCAAAAGTCACATCTGTGTTACCACAGCCACACTTTGCAAAACAAAACTTCTATCCAATAAGGCCGTCATACAAATGTGCATCTTGAGGAGCTGGCAGATTAGGAAGGGCATGAATAAATCTCTGCTCTACAAAGGAGCCAGGCACCCCAAACAATATAATCACTTACCCAATATGCACGCTAGCACTCTGTAAAAAGTACGTAGCTGAAAGTATGTAATTGAAAGCACTTTTTTGTCCTTGAAATAGCATAATGTTTAACTTACTCTGGTTGGTTTGTTCTGGTGGAAAGCCTTACATTTTCCTTTTTCTTGGAGAAAAGCACATATGGAAGGGAATGTGGAGAACGGAAAGGCCAAATCTCCTCCACCATGTATATGCATAGACTTAATATTTCACTGCCATTGTAAAGAATATTTCAATTTATATTCAGTTATTTCAAAATGTACCTTTCCAAAGCAGTCTGAAGAAAAGATTGGGGGTTTTACTTTGCATTTATACTAGCCGACTATTTGGATACACTCACCATATATATTGGTTAACCATAATACTATTATCATGTGCTTAATTTTATGAAGGTCCCCATCAGACCACCAAAACTGGTCTGATCCATCAAGGGGTAGACTCTGCAAGACCTTGGAAGGTGTGCTATAATTTCTATTGGTTTTGAGGTGGGGCTTCCAAAGAACAGAATATTTTGTCCAGCATTTCCCACAGATCCTTAAACATATTGAGATCTTGGCTGTTTTAAGTCAAAGTCAATACTTTGAGACTTTTGTAATGTCCCTCAAAACATTTTTGAACAATTTTGCTGTGTGGTAGGGTGCAATATTTTGCTGAAAGCTGCCTTTACCATTAGGAAATATTGCTGCCATGAATATGTATACTTGCTCCTCAACAATCTTTAGGTAGATGATAAGTGTAACATAACATCCACATGATTGCCTAAAAGATGCCCAAAGACTGCGAGTAGAACATATCCCAGGGCATCACATTGCTTCCACCTGTTTCCCTCAATCCTGTAGTGCATCACTTCCCCAGGTAAGTGGCACACAAGCACCAGGCTATCCACATGATGTAAAAGAAAATATGATTCGTCAGCCCAATCCTGATGCTTACATGCATATTGTAGGTTCTTTTGAAGGTCAAGCTTGGGCACTCTGACCAGTCTACACAGTACCATACCCAGCAAGGTAGTGGCATGGTAGTATGTGTTGCGCTGGAACAGGTGTTTCAGTCACATCAACATTGCTAAGCTAAAGTAGACAAAGCACTAATGTGCTTGAAAAGCAAACGACTAGACCAGGGGTCTCAAACCTGTCCAGACAGTTGGGTGCAGATTTTTACTGTGGGTGCAGATTTTCATTCCAACCAAGAAAAAGCCACACCTGAGTAACTAACAAACCAAGACCAACTGATTACAGAGGTGGAATCAGGTGTGCCTCCTGCTTGGTTGAAACGTACACCTGCACCCACAGCGGTCCTTTCTGGACAGGTTTGAGACACCTGGACTGGATAATGGCAGGTGGTGAGAGTACATATGTCTGAAAGAACATAATCAGATTTAATATAAAGTGACCATTTGCCATTTATTAACACACCACAGTCTGAGTGGTATGGAATTCTGCATAAGCATTCAGTCCATTAAGTCCTTCTAAGTGTAGCAACGGGCAGCCAGGAACACAGTGCCTAGGGAGCAGTGAGTACCTAAAGGGTACCTCAGAGGTGCCACTAGCAGGGGCAACTCCCCAACCAATAGGCCACCAGCTGCCATTTAGCTGGAGAGGGACAGGATTATGTACTTACCAAATACTTTGAGGAAAATTTCGCTCTCTTTGCTCCCGGCCTTGTTACTGGCCCTACAGGTGTAAGGCCCTCCGTCACCCTGTTTGATGTTCTTAATCGTCAGTGTGCTCTTGCCTCCTTCAAGTGTGTTCAATATGTATTGCTCCGATCTCTCAATCTGCCGTCCTTTTCTGTAGATCACAGAAAGAAAACAAATGAGAGAAAGACAATACCCAACTCACTTTTAGCTACAGCTACAAGACAGGTTTCAGACCTGTTTAGAGCAAGACAGATTTTCTGCAGTGCGAATGGCAAAATGCCACATGAAACCTAAATTTTTCTAATAAAATTCATGACACTTGTGTATAGTTTAAAATCCAGTTCGACTAATTTTCAGATTTCACATTTGATTCACAGGCAGTGATTCTTAAATAGAGAGCTCAGGGTTACATATTTTTACAATATTATGCAATTTTATAGCTTTTATGACTTTCAGTAAATTTTTATACTGCCCCTGATTTATTAAAAGGTAAGCCTTTTAGTGAATGCAACCTCCCAATGAGATCATCCTACTCTAAAGTCATGTATGTGTAAGCAAATGTGCCTAATGCTCAGATTTGGTCACAGACACTTGAATGTTTTAGGCTAAAAATAAAAATTAAGAATCAAATATAATTTTCCTTACAGTGTGCATAATAATGCTCATTCACTCATTTATCCATCCACTAGTCTTTCTATCTATCCATCCACTGGCCCACGTGTCCATTAATTATTAACCAATACATCCACTGATATGTTACCATCCTTAGCCATTTAATCAAGACATATGTCCAGACATTGGCCTGTATTCACAGGTTCAAAAGCTGCATTATCATCTTTGCCTGTGCTGCGTCCATCTCTGGGGAGCGGATGAATGGTCACTTGTAGATGCCAGCATAAAGTGCCAAGTGAAGCTGCTAAATCAACTGGAGAGAGGAAATAAAGAGTTCTGGCCAATGCCAGAAACAGAAAACTGAGCTGATGATTTGGGAAGTGGTTATAAGGTAGCAGCCAGCAGAAAACTACATATCATTTCAGAATTCTGAGAAATGATTTTTTTGGAACCCTTAAGGGCACAAGATGCTTCTGCTTTGTTCAGTGTCTGACAGGTGGTGTTCTATGTTGTCTGCAATATCAGGTTGCCATCATGAATAAAAATAATAATACTTATGCATATTATTTTCTTATATAAGACTGATGTTTCATCTTTAACTTTGAGTACATTGATGCTTCTGGTTAAATTGATATACTGACTTTGTGAAGTCAAGTATCATTAAGATCACTGTGCAGCATACCTGCTGTTTTCTTTAGTCATATCTGTCTCATATATAACGAAATCATTTTAACTGCAAATATAACAATTTCAGCATTTATAGCTCACTACTTATTAGATTGTAGTAACATAAACCAAGTGTGTTTTTCAATTATTAATAACAAAATTAACTTTTATCATGAGTATGTGATTGAATGAACAATTAGCAATAGCAGATTTTAAGCCCCAGTTTGCATAAGCGTTACAAAAATGTGTATCCATGGTTTTAGAATGTGTTGGTGATTTATAGATCACTTGAGACATGTTTTTCAGTCTTTTGGTCCTGGTCAGCTAAAATCTAAGATGATGGTGCACAGAATTTTTAATTCAGGGCTTTCATATCCCACCAATATATTCAGCATGATAATAAACACTCTAATGTGTTGAATCTGAGTATATAGCTATTGTACTTGAAGCTGCTGTTGGTTTTGGTTTTTTTGAGCCATTCAGAGATGGATTTGCTCCTGTGCTTCTGTATTGTGTCTTGCTGCTCATCCAAACTGAGCTTCAGATTATAAACCAATAGCTGGGCAATCTCATGCAGAATTTCCTGATTAAGAGCTAAATTCATGGTTCCTTCAGTTATAGCTCGATCAGTAATGGTTCCATACATTTTTTTTTATTTTGTTCTTTTCTTGTGAGACACTTTGTGACACTTGTCCAGGAAAGGGGCTATATATGTGTTCACTTGACAACAATTGTATCAGGCCCCCTGACTTGCCTTGTTTATCTAAAGGTGGAATCATGAACACTGAGCTTACCTGAGGCATACAAGGACTTCAGTTCTCAAGATGTTCATCCGGGTTCTTTTATGACTTCCATTATGACCTGCTGCCTCGTGGAAAGATTCACTCACTGACTCTCTGTATTTTGGTGGAGTCCCAGAGCCTCAGCAATTGTTTTGTAATAATTTTTCAGGCTGATATGTGTTTAGTTTTAACAACTGGAGTTGTGAAAAACACTACTAACCTCCAAAAGGCTGTGGTTAAATTCCCTGCCTGAGCAAGAACATTACACTACACCAGTAAGAGTCCTTGAAAAAGGTAACAAATGTATATAACTGCTTTCCCATCTATTTTTAAATTTCTTGAGCATACTGCACAAGCTGTACTTAAGTGATGTTTAAGTTTAGCAGGACTGTCAATAATAATGTCTATGCAATTTTAGGCACGTTTTAAAGAGTTATTAATTATGTTTGTTTATTTGTTTAAGTAACAAAAGGCCATGTACCAGGCCAGCTGCTCCTAGATTCTTTTTGTTTGATTTTCTGTAAATTATTCCACATTTGATCATTTTAAAACTACTGCATTGTATCTCCAATAAACAAACATCCATTGTATTAAAATGTCTATTTAGTATTTAATCGCTATAATTGCATCCCCTAATACAGAGATGAGCTTCACTCACCGATGCCATGTGACCTCAGGCTCAGGAGAGCCGGAGGTGATGCAGGTAAATGTCACTGATTCCTGGTAGTCAGCTGTTGCATTGAAGGATTCCTGAGGAACTGACAGTATGGGGGGAACTGTGGAAGACAGGATACAAACACATGGAAAGATTCAGTTTGCCATATGCTAAAAATAGATATAGCCTAAAACTGCACCCAGTATTTCAGAACTTTCTGCACATTTGACAGGATGTCTCAGTGCCTGAGGAATTCAGCAGGGTAAACAGACATGGGAAAGCAAAAAAAAAGTCTGTCGATGCATTTGCAATATGTCTTAAATTAAAATTCAACACACTAGAGCTGCTGGTAAACATAAGTACACATAGGAGCATCTACTAATTGCCATATGCTCATGAAGCAAGGGTATAGTGAAACATTGGATGCAGTCTAGAGTCACTAGACCTATCATGGAGAGTTTTATTCTCTTGAGAAGTTTCGTAAACATTCTTTTAGCATGTTTTGAATCAGTGCCTGCATCTAGCTCCACAGTTACTTCCATTGTTACACCCATCTTCCAGTAACAGGCCTTGTCTGTCATTAGAACTAAAAACAATCCATGCAATCTAAATCTAATCTTAAATCCACACTTGAAATAAAGGCTGCGAAATTCAGTGTCGGCCCATGTTCTCTATAGTCTGCCTCTCTCTCTCTCTTTCACCCTCTCTCTCATATACCGGACATACACAAATTGGCATTGTCCTTATTGCAGATTGAAGTTGAGTGGCTATATTTCAAATGATGCCAATGTGAACCACCGAGGGCTGGGCAGAGCGCTGAGCTAAAGCCTCTCTAACATGATTAGCATTGATCTCTCTGCCAATCGATCAGCCTAGCCTGCTCTCCCTCCGGCCCTTTATTCAGTGCACTTCAATTCTAGATCCATGGCTTTAGCTTTACAGCAACAGCTTTGTTAATGGGAGACCTCGCCAAGTGTGAGGACATCAAACACACTAAACTGTAGTGCATAAACATAAACCACCAAAATCAATTGTACCTAAATTGTGGGAAGGACAAAATACAAGCATATTTATAGAGTTAAAACAGTTCCTGGTGAGGAACAGCGTCTTGTTTTGCTTGTTATTCCATGTCTCTGGTCATACCAAGCATGATTTCTCATATATCATGAAAAATAATAATAATAAAAATAAAATGATATGTTTTATCTCTGCACAATTCATGACAGACCCTCCCTAGTACCATATTTAACTTGGAAATATGTCATAATAAAGGAAAAGCATACAAAATTCACACTGATTTAATGGGTCTTTAATGTCTGTAATGGTGTAATAGTGTTTCCTACTGCCACCACTATAAATAAACACAAGTTTATTTAGTTTTTTAGTTCACACTTTCAAATATTTTCAAATGTCATTCATGCACAATTAGACAAATATGAATTATTCAGCAATAATAAATCCCTTTTTTCTTCTAATGTTTCAAAACCTTTTACAGCCCAAATTACAACTCATTTTACTTTGTCTTGAGTTTCCATGATGAAACAGTAAGGAGGCTTATTTAACTGTCAAAAATAGTTCAAAGGAAACTGTTTATTTATATTTGTCCACTCAGACACAGCAGATTTTCTTTGCGTTTCATAGAACGATATCCTCATTTCGCAACGGCATTATATCAGGTCATTGCAAGACATGATGAATTGATTCGATTCGCTGCTCAGAGAGCCTGAAATAGGCCTCAAAAGCCACCCGGAATAGTCTGGGCTGCACACAAGTGCCGTGCAAATCAGCCAGAATCATAATTTTGGTCTCTGTGATTTCATCCGTGTTAGAAGCTGGCCGAGTTCAAAGGAGGAGGGGGAAGAAAGAAAAAAAACCCCTCAACCATTGGTTTACTGGCGATGCGTATCAGCGAAGGACATGGCGAATGAGCCACCCTTCTATCTCTGTGCCATTTCCTTTTAAAGGATCAATGGAGATAGCAGAGAGAGGCCATAAGCCCGACCCCTGTCTCCACTATAACAGCTCGTCGGATGATGAAAGCCTGGGTTAAGGGCTAGAAAAGAGCACTGCCGTGTGTGTCTGCATGCTAATCAACTCCATTGACAAATTCACGGTGAAAACACAAACAGTCTCGTGAAGACGCGATTTGGCAATAGAACCGACCAGACATAATCCTTGGCATAAATTTCGCTGTCGCAAATGGCAACATGGGGACCAATTAATGTCTCCTTTCTAGCGCTGGAATGTGTGGTTTAGTTGACACGAAATCTTATCTTTCATTCTTTACAGTTTATTCATGAGATTCATGATGTTGACAATCAATTAATACAAGAATTCTTGAATTAGCCAGCATAATGAGGCTTCACCTTATAGACTCTCGAGGTGTGCGATCACAGGTTGGGAATGATAGAATTGTTATGGAGCCAAAAGGAAAATTTATCATATGAATTCTTGCTTCAAGCAAGCTATGAATCCTGCACATTTAACTGACATCCCAAAGTAATGTGAAAGTAAGATTATTATTATAACTATACACTGTTTTAACACCAATACAACATAAACATCGTAGCCTATTACTGCCAAAAACACGTAACAGCTGCACTTGAAATGCAAGAAAATCATCATTGCAATCCTATTTAATATATGTATTCCATACAACCCATGAGGAAGTGTTTGAATTAAGCTGCACTCATTTGTAATTTAAATGTTCTGTCCTGGGGTCTCTTTCTTCACTGTAAAAGTAGAGTTACATTAGCTCCTCTCACTTTTGCGGGGCTCTGCATATGAGACAATACATTTTTAAGGTTTAGACACAGAGACTAAATTCTTACATTTTTATGCCCTATTTTCCCACCCTTAATTCACGGAAATCTCTCTTTGGATCAGCACCATTTTTCACCATCACCATTACAACATTAACTGCTCGTGCAGCCATCACAAAAGACTATTTAATCAAAAAACTTGACCCGATAACAATTAAGGGCTTTTTTTTGTGCTAGGACAACGCTTCTCTTTTTTGTGCTAAGACAACGCTCTACTACCCTAAGGATTTTCATGGGTACTGCTTTAAATCACCAGTACCTGCACTAACTGGTGACTTACGGTTAGGTTTAGGCTAAGATAAAGGTTAGGTTTAGGGTTAGGTTAAGGTTAGGTTAAGATAAGGAATCAACTCATTATTTCTCTCCTACAGTCCGGGTACTGAAGCGTTGTCCTAGCACGAAAAAGTGAAGCATTGTCCTAGAATGGAAAAAGTCGTGACCGGAGCACAACATTTAAATTATATTTCGTGATGGCTGCACGAACACTCGTGAGACAAGGCTCGTATGCCGGCATTGCTTTTTTCTACAATAACGTTTTTTTTTTTTTCTTCCCAATGCTAGCTTGTAAACATAGTATTACCTGGTTGGATTTTCGGTGGGGAGTGGGACCTACTGGGGTTTGGGAGGACAAAATGTGCAGGCTATGTGACTTGTTGGGTAATCCAGGAGCAGGGTGGGGAGGCTTCCAAAGAATTGTAATATTTGTCAAAATACTGGTGAACTACAAAGAGATGCCATGTCCACAGATGTCTAGGTGGAGCCAGTCATACGTAAAAGGTATGACCACTGGCTCTGCCATAGATTTCAACATATGCACTCTTTAACACATGCTAAGTGACTCCCTGTAGAAGTTTGTTCCATCTCAGCAGCAGATGATGGTTGCAGTGTCTTTGGGATAATAGGATACGCCTCATTGCACAAGCTTATTGGATCTTCCTGAGAGCTATAAGTGGTGATACAAAAATTGAATGCAACCCCCTCCCCACCCCAATTTTTGTTCTTTTCTTCTTTTACGTGTTATTACATCAGGTTAAGGAAGGATGAGATAGGCAACAACTTGTGTGCTCTTTCAGGCAGAGCTGCTGCACAAAGGCAATGCTCTAAATTTTTCCTTCGCTACTTCCTAAATATAGCTCACATTAAGAGAACAAATTAAGGTAAATGTTAGGTATTTCACAGATCATAAGTGGAGGATGGATCTCACTTACTGGTCGGCAAGTCCGGGAACTCTGGAGCCTGTTTAAATTGAACTGCTCAATCACATGTGAATGGCAGAAAATTGAGTCCAATTAATGACAACTAATGACAAACAGAAGAAAGCACTGTGGAGTGAGCATTTCAAGTGCAAGCAAGAAAGTGTATACAGTGTGAATGAGATCACATCCTCACTTACAACCCTCACCATTCTGGTGTGAACCAAGGCTTGATTTTAGGTGGTGTATTTTATCAGGTTGGGGCATTTCAGTAAACAAAGCAAAGGAAAGGATAATATATACATCAAAATATATTGTATTATGTTCAGCCCACCTAACTCTACATATGCATATCCATGTACAAAAGTCAGCAACCAATTTTTATCCACATTTTTCATTCTATGCTCTGGAGAGAGTTGTACATCATCCATTCATTTATCTCATCAAGTCTACTGCTATAGCTGTAATATGAGGATTTTGCAGTCAAATTTGTCTCATTTGCAGTCTGTGTAAAATGCAGGAGCCATGTACCTGAGTGGAAATATAAAGTGAGACCATAAATCCCCAATTCTTATCTCACTCCACCTGGTAATCTATGAACTTTAGATTAGGTGTTATAGTTTTTACTTTCAACTGCATTACATTTACCAGTGCCACAATTTATAACTGAAACATGCCACCCTTAGGATGCTAAAATGCTTCTGCCAATTCCACGGTCCTGTTTAAAGGGAGAAGGTGCACATGTGGACACATCGCCTACCACTATTTCATGACGTCCTCACTTAATTTGGACATTTTTATTCACATTTAGCGAATTATTTGTTCTATTTGTTCTACATATTTCTGACAATATTGTTGTTTTCATTACTATTATTTATATTGTACTATTGCTGCTATATTTGATTATTTATTCTCCTGTTAGTTTCCAATCTATACATTTAATGTTCAAGTAATTTTTATTTATTTATAGCTTCTATTTATTCATAAAATATATGGAAACAAGATGGTGGTGCACAGAGTCACAATGGCTTGCAGCTTTCCTTTTTATACTTTTATACTGTGTTTTTTTGTTTACATATCTATTTCTCAACATGAAGTTTTGTCAAAAGAAGGGATTTGAGCATGTCAGACAAGATAGCTCAGAGGCAGGATACCCTGTGTATTGTTGTCAAATGCCGGTCATTCCTACTTGCTAAACTAATAAGGTTACAATATAAACCACCACTTTTAGTATTTTTCTCAGTAATGGCAAAACTGACTAATTTAAACTGCTTATCTCCACAAACTCAGAAATTACTGTTGTATTCTGCTATTAACAGAGATGCGGGACAGAAGCAAAGACTTTTGTTAGAGCAAAGGAGGGGTGTTATGAATTTATGTACTGTTCTCTGACGATCTAACATAAGCTTTTTTTTACCTCCCTTGGAGAGCTTGCTGCTGTTATAGTCACAGCTGTTTATATTCCACTGGATGCTAAAGCTAGCACAGCTCTAGGCTTCCAACTCAGTGCCATAAGCTGGCAGCAGAACAGCCACCCCAGCGTCACACACAACTGTCCTGTGCTGACATTTACCAGTGCAAAATCCATATTTGGCAACATTCACAGAGCAATAGCACAACCTCTTCTTGTATTTCAAACCACACAAGTGGTTAATTAAGTGTATTATGTTACATCTGCTTGATGCCTGTGTCTTCTTTTCCAGTATATGCACTATTTCCACCTCAACATCTTTTGATTTTAAGTACTAAGTTTTGTGTGAATGCACAGTTTAATGCTGCAAAGTGGTATTCTACTCTGCACAACAACAATGAAGGTACAGTGGGGCAAAAAAGTATTTAGTCAGCCACCAATTGTGCAAGTTCTCCCACTTAAAAAGATGAGAAAGGCCTGT
>JBBMFX010000080.1:14465724-14478629 GCA_037832545.1 Rhabdalestes septentrionalis | reverse complement strand
TACCGTTTACCACCACAACAATGTCATGAAAATCAATTTCGCCTCGGGCCTCCACTCGTGCCTCACAGCGGTAGACTCCCTCGTCCTCTTTGGTCACTTTCAGTATGTGAAGGTTGTTGTTGGGAAGGACCTGGAGTCTAACTTCAGTACAGGAAAAAAAGGAGAGGTAGAAGAAAGGCCAAGAATGAAAGACAGACAGACAGACAGAGGGAGACAGAGAGGTCAGACATTATTTCATGCAATTCCATGGAAAATAAAAACAATGCTGGTTCTCATGATTTCTTACACCTTTCATTCTCAATCTCTGGGCTTTTGATTGTGAAATGTTCTAAATTTGTAGAACAGACAAACAAATAGTTTAACAAATTCAGATTGTTCAATTGTTTATTCCAGGTATTCTGTGGCATCTCTGAATATCCCTTCTTGAGTAAAAAGTAATGGCATGTACAACATTGCACACAAGGGTCAAACCATTTGAAGAGACAATATATTATTGTGAATGTTTTTGAATGTGTGCTCACAAGATCTTTTTCCTTAGGTTAAATGTTCCCAATTAAAAATTACATCAATGTTAACAATGTATTATGTAATTAAAGTCAAACTGAAGCTGGTTTATTTTATTTTTTTTCCTTTTTAAATGTGATTTTGATATGGACCATAGTATAACACTATGCACATGCAGTATCTTCCCTTTTAATCAGCATTTCACATACAGATCAGTACATGGCTATAATTAAATGACTTGTCTAATAATCAATGTTTCGAAATGACATTTATTAGAGATTCAGAACACTGCAGATTTGAGCTCTACAGTCTGGAACTGACCCATCTGAAGTTCTAGTCATCCAAGCTATAATGAGATTGGGCCTTGTTGATTTGATTAGAGAAGGTCATGGTGAGCAAAACATAGTTAGCAATAACAGAAGCTATTTTGCAGACTAGTAGGGAAGCGGACAGAAACCTGAAAATGAAGGCTAGTGAAGCATAAGATAACTGGCCTGGGACAGACTGTGTGTCAGTGCTGTCAAAGTAGTATAGGCATGTTGTCAAAGAAGGTTGATTTGACATAAGACTTTTTTTTATTTCACTGAATCTGAGAAATTACCTTTGACTGGGCCTTGGAGTCCTTGAGAACAACCCTCAAAATCAGCTGTAAAACGTTTGATGGTAACATGTGAGTAGTCCAGAAAAGGCTGAGTCTTTCTTAAAAGCAAATCTTATAGCTGCACTCAATGGTCGAGACCCATGTTTTCACTCAATTTCCACTTCAGAGATACAGTCTGATATAATTCCAATAGTGAGCCCATTCTTCAGCTGTTTTAGGCAGACCAAACTTTAATAGACCAAACTTTAAATGTTTAATACTTTTCAACAATAGTACTTATTAGCTATGTAAATGTTTTTTTGCTGTGATTGCTTATTTAGGGTTCTGACTTTATAGACCTTAGCTCACTAAATTTTAATTAAAAAAGCTAGAATAAACCTAGAATAAGCTTTTATATACAAATGATATAATATTCTTATAAATACAGTGTAATGAGTATTGTAAATTATTTGGTGCTTTGCCCTTTTTTAAAGAAAGGACATCATACAGTAGGATGGCAAATATTTTAGATTTTTTTTTTTTCTACTCTGCAAGTATAAGGAGTTTTCTAAGTTGGATGCATTTGGAAAAGTATTATTTAAAAGGTGACAAAATTCTAAAGAATTCAAAGAAGAAATCAACTGATGCCTCTGAATTACAGTTACAGTAAATCCAGGAGAAACAGCTGAGTAGATTAACCTCAGCTATCTGCCCTCAAGGTTGTGAGTGGAAATGGCTTCTACCATCTGGACTTGGCAGGCTTTATTTATCAGCTTAACAAGCCTGGGGACAAATGACACTCTGAGGCTTTTAAAACCTGTAAGATTGAGGATCATTTTCACCAGAGTACTGTGTGCACAGTGTTCCCACTAATTTCATGTTAATAATTGATTGAGTTCAGGATACCGGAATCTTGCTGAGCGCTTGCTGGGGAGTTTGTTCTTCTCCAAAATGGAAAAAAACCCCAGCAGAACAGAAGAGAAAAATAACAGGCTAAAGCAGGCTAAAAGCACTACAACAGGAAAAAAACAGATATAAATGAATTATATAAATGAGGTCTAAGACTACATGTCAGATTTCCTTTAGAATATAGAATGTGGTTTTGTAACCACATAAAAGTAGCTCTTAATAAAAAATGAGTATAAAGACATGGGAGATGCGGTGTTAAGAGGCACTTCTGGTTTGTTAAGAAGTAGTATGAATTTGTTTGGGTGGTGGACCATTTTCATCACAGTAATCATGGTAGTGGAATATGTGTGGCTCGGGTAGAATTATATCAGTTAGACTGGTGTTTCAGCACTGGTTGGGATATTCTCATCTTATCATTCAGATGTTTAAAGCCTCCAGGAACTATGCTCTGTCTGATACAGCACCATCAATTACACTACCATGTCAGTGTCATTGCTGTGGTGAGAATCATCTACCGGCCACCATATTGTTTCCCTCCATTAGTTGGTTGAATGAAGGAAGGCTGACAAGTGATTTAGAAAGAATTGATCTGCTATCAACAATTTCAAATCTTATGAGGTGCACCTAAAGGTATCTATGCTCAACAGTGATATAAGATACTTGTTGACCTGTTGTTTACTTTAATATTTCAGCTTCACCCAAAGGAGGCCTCTTCCCTTAGCTGGGACTGGTTTTGTTTTCAAAAGAGAACAATATGATTAAGACTGGACATAAATAGAAAAAATGTCACTTCTACATACTACAAAACCAAAGCCCTAAATTTTGCCCCTTAAAATTACCTTAACATTTACCTTAATTTCCAGGAAATTAATGACAATTAGGGGGAAAAGTGCACAGATTAAGGTGATTAAGGGGTTTCACACTCAAACCTCAAATCCAGTTTTAAGGTAAGATTAAGCTTTCAGTTTACAAATTACTGGCCAAAAATTCAAATTAAGGTGTTTGCCATATTTTCAGGGGTAAATTAAATTAGAGTTAAGCATATTTTAAATAAACTGTGTTTCAGAGTGACAGCATTCAGCATAAACATTTTGCCAAACTTGACCAAAAAGAGTTTATAACATCCTAAACAAATATTTACTCTAAAAATAGCTTCGGAATGCATGTGTGTGTGTGTCCTTTGTAAAATCAGTAAAAACTTTCAATCATTGTACACACCCATGTCCAGCAGTCAACACACATGCAATCATTCATATAATAGACATTCAAACTGTGTAAAACTGTTCAACATTCATGTCATTTTGAATCACACTTCATAATACAATTATGTACATACAACATATTTGAAGCACACCTGGATTAAAGCATTTTCGCCATGGTGAAGAGGTATAAAATTTAAAGTTTCCAAATCCCTGAAAATGGCAAAATGCCAGCATGTCTATTTTTCACTGCCCTAACTTGGCGAGTAACTTGCTCTAGGCCAATGGGCAATCGTTATTCTCTCTCCAGTTAGAATGTACCCTTTAGTATAACAGCCCCCTATCATGTCTGCTGTCATTAAAAAGTTAGCAAAAAAAAGACAGATCTTATCCCTTCCTTTTTCTAATTCAAGCTTCTTAACGAGAAAACATTATCATTAATCCTTGATACGGCTTCTTTTCATTTAAAGGACATTTGAGAAATGGAATACCTCTTGGATTATGGCACAAGCGCACACACACACACACACACATTCACTAAGACACACACAAAGCCTTTCTTCCAGTTCTGTCATCCTTCTGTGATAAACACAGACCGTCTCTCTTTCATTCAGGGGGATTTATTTATAACCTTGCTCCCTAATTAGAATAAAGAAAAATGGGGAGAAATCTCCACCATGTAATCTCTTCAGCAGGCAAAGTAATGATAGCTTGTCAAGAGTGCTGCCTTTGAATTTCAATTAAGAATGAAAAAAAAACCTAGGTGGGGGGGCTTTTTCCTCCCCTCTAGGAAGCAGCTTGATGTTGTTCCTTGTGCAAAGCTACGTGATCAGCACGTGTGGCAAAGCTTTACGTATTGCTGTTATGTGCAGCTGGAAAAGCTTTCCGGCTCTAGCAGCATGATGCGTCTTTTGCAAAAGCAGCCGGAACAGGAGTATGTGGCCTATTTACTGTTTTTTAGACACCAGTATGAAATGCTGTGAGGAGCATTTTTCAGCAGGCCATAGCACTGCACTACATCCAACCTACATTTTCAAACTCAACAACATTTGCTAGCTGATATTTTTATCCACAGTTACAAAATACAGCTGGTGCTAGTTTGAATGGACTAGCTTGAGAGAATGTGGGCAAAAATCAATTTCTAATGAGGTATTATGTTTAAAAAAAACCTCAATATGTGTAATTAAAATGAAACTTTTATTTCTGTACATGCTTTAGAATTCACAACGTTGGCATGGTGCATAACAGCTATCTCCAAATAGTCAGGAAAGGATGGAAGATTACCTATTATTGCATTTCCTATAAAAGCAGTTTATTCATTTTGGAATTGTCATTTGTGACCTTTTATGTTGGTTAAATAAAAAAATGGTTTCTAGTAGCAATTATTTAACTAATATAACAATAATATAATACTGTTTATCATACAATGAATGTTAATATATAAAATATAAACATTCAAAATAGTAGACACTATGATAACCTCACCCTACGCCATTTTACTTTTATTCTGGCCTAAATTCGTCTCTCTATGTTACTCTCTACAATCAAAGCTGATGATTTGTAACAATGTTTTATCTACATTCAGTGCCATCTTCAGACATGGCAGTCTTCAGCCTGGAAAACTGAAAGCTGGTGATATTACTGTGTTTCCAGCAAATCATTGCATGCATAAATGAAATGAGAAGGTATTTCATAATAGTAGGACTTCTCAAACTAAACTAAACAACACACTGCTACGCTTTAATTCTACTCTTATTTCCATGCTTCAAACAGCCTATTACACAATGCCACCAAGCTGTGATGTGGAATGCTAGCATGTGGTTTATCTGCCATATAGTGGTCATGTGATGTTGCTTTAGTGGCAGTTTGAACAAATCAATTTTCTTCCAGACACATCGCACATCTTTTCTTGCAGTTTCAAACACGCCACAGGATAGCTTGGTACCCTCAGAGCATATGAAGAGTGGGTGGACCAACACTAAGACCTGTGTGCCATTTAGGAACACTGCTTATATATAATTAATGTATAAGTGAGCATATGTGCTACATTTTTCATTGTACAGCTTATCTTTTCAAGCACACACTTAAAGAGGTGTGAATAAACTCCAGTCCTGAATGCAGAGCACCATTCCCTCATTCAGGCAGAGACGTGCTGATAATTCAATAATGTGTCTTCATTTCGGCTGCACACCAAGAAAGTGAAGCTGCTATTTTTTGGAGATACACTAATGGACATGACAGCAACTTCACATATCCAGGATTTGAACACAGGACATCAGAACTGCATGATATGGGCAACATATCTGAATGACAATTTTAATGTTACATATTGTGAAAATGCAATGTCTTTCAAGAGGGCCCAAATCATCATGTTTTTTTACTTTGCCTGTAAATATTTTTTCACAATATACAATATATGATCAATCTCTGCATTCATATAGATTATATACTGAATAAGAGCTACAATAACAGCCCAATTTAGCCCTTCCCATTCATTCACCAATTGACATGACATGTTTAAATACTACACTTTTGCTGGATTACAACCTTGATCACCTGTCAGGAACACTGTGATTGGTTAGAGGTTCCTTTGCATACTCCAACCTTCAGCAATACTAATATTTCAAAGACTGAGATCATGATGAGGATTACCAGACAGTGCATTGTGCTGGATTCTGCAACCATTTAAGCATTCATCGAAAAAACTCTTACTGTTACGCTCAGGTGTGATCTCTCTGTTCTTATAGAACCAGGAGACCGCCGGCACAGGTGAACTGATGACGTCACACACCACTTCGGCGTCCTCCCCCTGTCGAAACTCTTGTGGTGTCTTCACCTCCCGGAATGTCAGCTTCTCTGCATGACAAACAGATGGCGTTCATTTCACAGGGAATTTGTTGAACATATTGAATGCTACCTGATTAACATTTGGCTGCTTTCTCAAGATCCCTGGTCAAAAAAAGCCATGAAGCTTGGGAATGCAGACCTGTCATGTCTGATTGACTAGATTTGTGATATGGTGAAAATTGTGTGCGTATGAGTGCATATGTGTGTCTGTGCATTTTCCCCCCCACCTAATTATCACTTTAATTTTAGGCTGCAAACTGGCACAGTCGGAAAAAATTTCTTTTTTTGTCATCACTTAAGCCTCTTTTAAGCACAACAAGAATTTCTGTGCGTGTCTTGGTAATTCATTTTTAATGGAGCCTGTGTTTGCCTCCTTACATGGAGCTGTGTACAGCTCTATGACCTTCAAACACACAACCAATGACAGCACACTTTTTTTTTGGCTTCCAGACAATGTGGAGTATCAAAACCATGTCTGTTTTTCAGGTTTTCCAGAAACATTAAATATTTTCAGGGTGCTTTGGTTCTTCTGCGAGACAATTTTCCACCTCAAACACGGACACATTTAAATACTCTGCTGGCTGAACATTGTGTTCAAATCTCAAACTTCTTTGGACTCATAAAACTTTTAAAAAGATTTAGCTCACACAAGCACTTTAACAAGGACCTTGCATACACAATTCTATGGCTGTTTTAATAATTAAAATATAACAGTTTAAAAAATAAGAATCAGGTTATAGGTCTTAATAACTGAAGCTGT
The DNA here is from genome assembly GCA_037832545.1 of Rhabdalestes septentrionalis. Taxonomy (NCBI): domain Eukaryota; kingdom Metazoa; phylum Chordata; class Actinopteri; order Characiformes; family Alestidae; genus Rhabdalestes; species Rhabdalestes septentrionalis. The sequence continues at coordinate 14,471,830 of JBBMFX010000080.1, read as the reverse complement.
AGACTGCTGGATTGTATGATTGGGTTTGAGTTTTCTGTAGCGTAGCGATAAAGAGAGCGAATTTGGACAAATTTGCCCATGTGAAAAGACAATAGGCTAGGGCCTACAATAAATTAAATGAATTCTATATCTGCCCTATCTGCAGCCCACAGTCAAGTGGACTAGATCAACATGTTTCCCTAAGGACAGATCAGGCATCTGTTGACTCAAAACTCACTCATGTTATTTGGAACATTAAATGATAAACAAGGTCATGTCGATGTATGACAGCCGATATGCTGTCATCTGACTGTTTATATTTATACTTTATATTTGACAGTGTCTGAACAGTTGAATGAAGCCCTCTTTCTGAATAGTTTGCCCTGATTTCTCCTGATCTGTTGACTTCAAAATATTAGAGTATAAATCAGAAGAGTTGACCAACATGTGCAACCAACTGACAAATAAAAAGAAAATAAACAGGAAAAGAAGTGAGACTAGCATCAAGGCTAACACTGTTTTACTGACAAGAGTATTTTGAAAGATTGGATAAACATCAAAGATGTGTTAGATGCTTGCTGTCTATTTCACCTTTGGCCTGAAATTTAACATACAAATGACACAATCCTGGAATTTGACTGCAGACCTTTGATCATAAACCCTATACAGCAACAGGTTAAACAAAAACCCTCCTTCATTCGAGGATTAAGCACAGGGGTAATGCCTTATAATTAATGCAGATGATATTCTTCCATTAGCGACAGATGGGCATAGAGATTACACTGAAAAATTCCTATTTTTTAAGATAATACTCAGTTTCAATTAAAGAGCCACAAACTCCTGCCATAGTTTACAAGTATGACACATCTTACAGAGATAAAAATAAATAAAAATGCAGCACTGTTGGTCTATATTACGAAGATTGTGAAATACATAGCAGAAAGTGTCACCTGACGTGATAGCCCATTTGCTAACTTGTCCAAAACATGAACTTACGATATATTTCCAATACTACTGTGGCCTCCTGGGTCTGTCCTTTGGCATCCACAGCCTGGCACCGGTATATTCCAGCATCCTCAATGATGGCATTGTAGACAGTGAGTCTGGAGCGGACCCCTTCTGTGTGCAGTACTACCCTCTGGTTGGAGATGATGCGCTCGCCTTGAGGGTTGAACCAGTTCAAACTGACTGGCTCTCCAATTACTGGATTGTAAAAAACAAACATAAAATGAATATGTTGAGAGGAAATAATCTTCAAAGACTCTAGAATTATTAGCATCTTTCTTGAAAATGAGCTAAAGTCAATATACTAAATTTAAAGTTTAGTTAATGATATTTTGGCTTGGACTAATGTGTACAATGTATAGTTTTTACACCATATTCAGGGAAAAAATGCTTTACGCAATCTATTTTTGAAAATATAATTCTCATTATTAATTTGGTGAAGTCTCCCGTGGTGTAAATGACACCAGAGGAGAAATTGTGTTGCTTTATTTAATGCTTATAGAAAGGTTACTGAGCAAATTTTGAGGCATCATGGACTATTCCTCCATTCAGAACATTGCCAGATCCTTTATTTTCTTGAGTCTTCACTTGTGGGCCGGCCTCTTTAATAATCATCACACATTTCCAATGGGGTATAACTCTAGGCAGTAAGAAGGCCATGGGAAATATTTCATGTTGTGTGTAGTCATTTCTGTGTGCATTCTGATGTGCGTTAAGGATCATTGTTTTTCTCAACCGTCATTGCAGAGTGCACCCACAGCCAAGTTTCGATCTTTTGGCAGACGCAGACTAAAATCTGTTCTTTAGTGGAATTCATTATGCTACTGAGTTTCAAAGTCTCCCACACAATTAGCAACAATCCAGCCCCAATGCAGTAATTCTTCTTCAAATTTGACTGTGGGTATCTTTTTTTTTTTTTTTTTTAATGTGTTGAGACAAAAAAAATTCATTTGTGTCTAATATGTCACATTTCATTTGTAGTTCCAATTGAATTTCTGTTGCAATTTGCAGCTTGTTCTTACTAAATACTTCTTTTATAAAATGTTTTCCATAAACTCACACTGAATTTCAATATTCAGTTCAACTGGGCAGGCCTTTATTTATATCTGTAGCTCTCAGATGTCCTATACACAGATGTTTGCAGACTATTATACACTGATCAGTACAAACATCAAAACCACAGGTAAGTGAAGTAAATATTATTGATTGCCTATTTACAATTGTACCTGTCAGAGATATTAGGCAGTTACTGATCAGCCAGTTGTTAGAGCTGATCTGTTCGAAGCAGAAATAAATGGTCATAAGGATCTGAGTGACTCTGACAAGGGCCGGAAACTATAAAGGCTGGCTGACTGGGTCGGAGCATCTCCAACACAACAGGTTTAGGGGTTTGGGGGGTCCTGGTTTGCAGTGGTTAGGACCTACCACAGTGGTCTAAGGACGCTTGACCAAATCAGTGACAGGATCATGGGTCCCTGATGTACGGGTCAGTGATGCGTGTGGGGAACAAGGGCTTGCCCTTCAGGTTTGGTCTTACAGAAGAGCTACTGTAGCAAATTGCTAAAGAAAGGTAATGCTGGCCATGATAGAAAGGCGATAGAAAAGACCCTATCCACTGCTGAATGGTTCTATTGTTGGCATGTGAGTATATTGACTTTAGCTCATGGTTGTTTTACGTTTATACGCAAACACTATTTAGCCAACAACATTCTCTATTCCCAGGCCCTGTTCCTTTCAGGAAATATTTGAGGAGCACTTTTATAACCAAGTAATCATAAGCCCTATTTAAACCACTACAGAATGTCAAAGAACCTGTGGTTTGACAGAATACATGCACATGTCCAGTGCTCAGTGTAAAGCATGGTTTTGCTCTGCTGGTCTTAAAATGGAAACTGACAATATGTCCAAATTTCTCTGTGACCATGGAGGCATTCAGTACCCACAAAGGAAATAACACATACACATGGAGAAAAAAACTTGATTACTCTAGCCAGGTAACACTGTCCATTTCCAGCTCCCTCATCTCTTATGCTTGCCATAATTTGAGATTCCTCTTTAGCTCTGACAGCCAGCCCTTTTAATTAGAGCTCACAAGGAGAATAAGAGAGAACCATATGCAATCTCCAGGTGCGCTCCTCTGTAAATCCTATCCTGCTGGAAGGTCATAAAACCACCAGCACTTTCTTCCTCAGCCCACAAAATCAGAGGGGACTCCAGCCTTTGCATCTCTCTCAGAGGGAGTGGCAGAGGTGGGAAGCATCCCAGGGCCTTGCTGAGCCCAGAGAATCAGCAGGAACCAGGAGGCAAGATGAAGATAAAACAGACCAGGCTGGGTGATCTGGCAGAGGGATAGCTGCCGACAGTGTGGGGTGTATGTGTGTTAAAAGAGAGGTGATCATACCAATACAGGGTCCATTGGGGAGAACAGGTGGGGGGGATAGAGGTAATGGAATTCAATGCTTATTATCACTAGCCTGGTCTGAAAATATATGGCTTTACCGTTAATCAATAGCCAGGATTCTGTATTTAGCATCTCATTGGACTATGGGAGTACACTAGAGGAAACCCTTGCAGAAATGCAAACTCTACACAAAAAGGACCCTTGTCTGGGAAACAAACCTATGGGCTTCTTGCTGTGAGGGATCAGCATGACCCACTGGACAACTGCTCCATCCTGTACTGATGGGAACATTCAATATTTTTCATGCAAATATCTGCCAATGTCAAAACACTGGAATCTATAATATGTAGACATAGGAAATAGATCTCCCTGAACTAAAATGCATTTGTATAGTGTTTCAGCACAATAGCTCTGAGCCACATAAAAAAGTACAATAGATATATTTCCAAAAATAAAACACAAAGATCATTAAAATATTTTTCTCTTGCTGTAAGCATCCTGACCAATGTCACACTTTGTAGACTAAATATTACATTTTGTTTCATTAAAGTTTTGTCACTGGGACTCAAAACACATATTTAAATGAATCAAAAATAGTCTTAACAATCAGTATACCAGTATAGAAACACCATGGTATGTTGTCCATATATTTCGGTGCTAATTCATAGCCATCGAGGATCAGACAGTCTTTACTACCTATAGATGGCAGTAGCTACAGCCAGTAGGCCAGGCATGGGAAGGGAAGTAAGGTTTATTTATATTGCTCATTACCATGGACAAAGATCAATTGTGTAGAATAAAATGTAATTTTTTGAAATATTTGTGGGGGGTTTTTCCAGAGCAGATCTAATCTCCATGGAGCACTGGGTCCTGCAACAGGCAGTATAATGGCTAAATACTATTTCACTCCACTTAATTTCAGCTCTGGGCACCATAAGCTATCCAACTCCTGCTAATCCCAGAGATCTACAAACATTTCAGAGTTGTTTTTAGGACCCAAATCGTTGAGTTCAATTCTATGTCAAGCCAGTCTAAGGACCTGATTGTAGTAATGTGCACTTTTTCTAAGTTCTTGTTAGAATTCTAGTAGCAGCACATTAAATTAGCTGTAGCAGTCTAATGGTATATCAAATTATAAGACTTCTTCTGTTGATGCTATACATGGTCTGTTTGCTACACATTCATGTCTGATCCCCACGCCTACTTAATCTCATCCTATTGACATTTAGTGGAGGGGATTTGTGCTGCTGGTCGATCGCAGACAAAGCAAATGCTTCCACAATTCCTGTGATAATGTCATTCTAATGGCCACTGATCTCTTTATATGAATTCATCAGAAAATAAGAATCAAAATGCTCTACACATCTGGTGCATGAAGTCCGTCCGTGGTAGTGTGTAATAATCCGAAGTAATTTTGTTACTGAGCTGTGCTTGTTCATGTGGCTGCCCTGTTTAATAAACAGACCTCCTGTCATCACCACAATTAACAGTTTATGATGGTTTATGGCTCAGAGACACAGGGATGGAGGAAATATTAATTGGGAAACTTGAAGCCTCATCTTTTATCACCTTTTTTTATCATTTCAACCTGCTCCCTTGGCATATGAGAGTAAAAATGAGGCCTTCACTCCTCTGTCTCCCTTGCTCATGGCTTCACAGCCTGCTTGCTGCTTCCTTTCTCCCGCTCATTGGCTTGCTAAGCCTCCTCATGGTCGCGGCATAATTGATTGGGTTCTGTCAAGAGGTAGCGGGTATATGCTGAGGACTGGAGATGAATTCACGGAAATGAATTCATTTAGCAGCGAGGAGCATGTGAAGGGTGGAGGAGGGTGGGGGATCAATTTGCTCTTATGGTGACTCGGTGTCTCGTGTGTGGTTAATCAGCCGTGGAGAATGTTAATCACTCCCCTGTCCGACCGTGGACTCCCACAGGTGCATCAACAGGTTGCAGTGAAATGTGAAGTGTGAAAGGGCCATGGCCTCCAATAAAGTATTGCCAGACTGAGCGATGGATGGAACCAGTTGTGTACCTCTCTCTCTTTCTGCCAACCAAGTTCAACATTAATGATCATAGCTCAAACCCAGAATAGAATGAAATAAAATATTTCATTTTACATCAATTCAGTAGTATTTGTCTGCATGTTTCTACGCTGTTAATCATGTTTCCACTGATTATTTTTACTACTGGCTATTTGATTTCAAAACACAGGCAACATCAGCTCTGGCCAAGGCAAACTCTGAACTTGAGCTTTGCAATGATCCTCTAAATCTATTGCATGTAATCTAGAACTGCACAACCAAACACACACACAATGGATTATTAAACACAATGAGTAAGTTGGGCACACTCACATGCTGTCAAAGATGGTAAGACAGTCCCATGGAATAGATTTTCATTAGTAATGGCAAAAAGGCATTTTTAAAAATAATTTTATGATCATTTATAACTAGCTGATATGTAAACAAAATCATACGTTTTATTCATAATTGTCATGGTTTTAATCATAGCCCTTGTAAGATATTACCTGTGCAGGTGAAGAACTTGGACTCTCCAACACTCAGTTCCACTTTGCTGAGTGATATAGACACCTGAAGTACAGCTAGAGAGAGAGACAGAGAGAGACAGAGAGAGACAGAGAGAGACAGAGAGAGACAGAGAGAGAGAGAGAGAGAGAGAAAGAGAGAGAGAGAGAAAGAGAGAGAGAGAGAGAGAGAGAGAGA
>JBBMFX010000080.1:14442726-14454048 GCA_037832545.1 Rhabdalestes septentrionalis | reverse complement strand
AAAGGAATATTGAGACATTATAATATTTAGAGACAGCAGGGTCAAGATGCCACGACATACCATTAATTGCCCCAATGTGCTTTGTAGCTAATTACCATGAATATAATTTCTTTGACAAGAAATTGAACTTCATCTCCCAAAGTTTTAATGCTACATACTTTATTTTTTTTTATCTTTTGGATCTATACCAACTCTTTTTTTTTATTTCTCTAATAGGAACCTTGTACGTTTTAAAGCCTTTACAGTTGTTTTGATTGAACGTTTGCACAGCCCTTTTCAGTCTTAGCCATTTCACCATTCTATGATTAAACTGAAAGTAAAACATGCCTTTAATTTAGACGTATACTAGTGATGGTGGAAAAGAGAAATGCACATTTAGATTTTATCAGGATCTCTTGTGTCCCTCAGACAGAGGTTTCCAGTCACTTTTTCTGCATCTTTGAGAACTCTTTGTGAAATGTCAAACACATTTACACCATGTAAATAACATGATTTAGTATATAGAAAATGTTTACTCCAACCAGGTTTTATGCCAAGCACTACTGAGTCCTGCCTGCAGCAATATGACTGCTGTAGATTTTTGGGTTGTTTATTAGGAATATACATTTTGTGTCTATATTATTTGGCCACTGGAACCAGCACTGGTGACAACACAATATTGACATAGTGGTATCTATGACAGTATCATGAGTCTATCAAATACAGTGCCATTAACTGGATTTCTAAAAACGTCACTGCTGAAATAAAAATAGCTCTATGGTAGGAAATTGATCAGCAATAGAGGATTATTCCCAAATTGTGTAAGAAAAATGGACTGTAGCTTATAACTGTACACATACGAGGTGAAGGAACAGTTTTGATGTTTCTGATCAATTTGCCAAAAAGTGGAAACATGTTTAAAATTCGTAGCCACACTGCTGTGCCTGATACCAACACAACATTCACTACAATAACATGACCACATGTCATTTCAATGGGCAGTGTCATGACTGCACTGAGGATGGTCCACAGCCCAAGAAAGAAAAATAGCTCATTTCCATTAATGGGCATAGTACCGGATTGGCTGATAAACTGTAGCAATAAATCAGGAAAAAAGGCATGTGCTTGGTAAATGTACATAATAAAATAGCCACTGTGCGTAATCCCAAAGTAAAACTTTAGTATAACCCCAGATCTGCAGAAGATTCAAACAGGCATTTATTTTTTTAATCTAACATGCAAGCTAATTTTTAAGCTGCATATCTAGGCTATACTGTCAGGTGGGAGTCAAGGCTACTTCTAAGAGGATTCTCTCTCTGCACCTGTAGTTTTGTGAGCCATCAATCAAGCCATCACCACAGCAGGTGAATGAGGGTAGAGAAGCCAGTGCTTCTAGGTGAGCCCGTCTTTATCCTGTCACACCCTCACAGCACATTTCCAATTAATGAGGCTGGGAAAAAGCTCATGACTCTCACCTGTGTATATCAATTCACATATAAATGGGTTTTGTCTGTTTTCACTTTAACCTTTTTTCTTGTGTTGAGAACTATTTGTTTCATGTACTAGGTGAACTTCTACCCCTTTTGTTACACACACACACACAACTCTCCTTCTCTCTCTCTCTCTCTCTCTCTCTCTCTCTCTCTCTCCCTCTCTCCCTCCCTCTCTCCCTCTCTCCCTCTCTCCCTCTCTCCCTCTCTCTCTCTCTCTCTCTCTCTCTCTCTCTCTCTTTGTAGGTACGGCATTTCGATTGTCTTGGTATGCAGAAGCATTAAGATTGCTCTTTACTGGGAACTATCTGAAACACTTAACAACAGGTGTGTCCCAATATATGTGCTAGTAAACCAGCACATGCCAGAGATGCATGATCAGATGGACATTTGTGCAAATTGGAGTCAATGTTTGCTCAGACCATATTATTCCTGAACAACATTTGCCATGTGGCATGGCAGATTATCCTGCTGAAAGAAGCCACCATCATTAGGGAATACTGTTGCCACATACTTGGTCTGCAACAAAGTGTATGTAGAGGGTTTGTGTCAAAATAACATCCACATAAATGCAGGAGAACATTGGCTTGCCTTTTTCCAGTGTGTATTTTGTTGCCATCTTCTGGCTGTCCACATAGTGACTCATGAGACTGGACCACCTTCTTCCACTGCTCCATAGTCCAGTTCCAGATCACATGACCATTGTAGGCACTTTCTGTGATGAACAGTTGGCCAGCATATGTACTGTGACTATTGTAACGCAGCCCCATATGCAGCAAGATTCAATGTATCTTCAAATCATAGCCAACATTACAATTTCAGCATTTTGTACTATACAGAAGCTCTTTCATGGGATCAGACCAGAAAGGCAATGCCCTCACTCCCCATACACATTAATGGGACTGTCATCAGTCCATCAACTGTCTGTAAACTTCCATATCTGTCTGCTAACTTACTCTCTAATATTTCCAACCCTATAACAGGTGCCACTGTAATGTAATTAATGTTATTCTTCAGAGTCAGCTGGAGTGGCCTAAAGCATGTCACCACTGCATTCTGGAGCAGTGGAAACACTCTCTCTGGAGCGATGAATGTCACTACCTGACAGTCTGATGGACAAATCTGGGTTTGGCTGGTGCCAGGAGAATGCAACCCATCAGAGTCTGTATTGCAAACAGTACATTTTGGTGGAAGATGGATTCTACTTAGATGTACCCTTAAAAGTTTAAAGTTTACCCTTAAATGTCAATAAAGGCATATTGTGGTGTGGATTCACACCAGTTGCCTGCACAGAATCCTATGCTCAACCCAGCTGAACACTTTTAGGATCAACTGGATTGTTAATTGTCAGCCAGACATGCTTGTCTCTCATCAGTGCCTGATTTTACAAGTGCTGCATTGACTGATCAGGCACACACTGGAATTACCCACTAGTAAGTTCACAGAAGTGGCAGAGTCAAAGTGTATATATACTTTTGGTAATATAAGTATGATATTTGTTTTGTAATCTTAAATAACATATTAGTCATTTCTAGACATTTACAAGTTACCTTGATTATTGCAACTTTCTTTTGGTAGATAATTGTGGTTAAGGTCTTATTCTTTGAAACAAGGTAAATCATCTGAATGATGCCTGGAAAAAAATAGAAGAGCAAATGTAATAAAATGGTGACAAATCAATCTTTTAACAGTGCACATATAGAACCAAGTATGACCCTTCTATGGCATCATTTTAAAGATCTATTTCAGGCACCAGTTATTTAAGATTGCAGCTAAATTTTTTTCCCTCACAGCCGCACTAATGTTGTCCCAGTCCTCGTTATCCCAATTACATGTCCTTCAGAGAGTTTTGCTCAGTCTCCAGATTCCGAAGCAACACTTTCTCTCTAATCATAATGCACAAACTCAATCAGAACCCTGTGGTTTTCCAAACACCCCTGATTATCATCCCAACACATCGTCATGGTGAATCTGCCTGTTCAAACAGCATGATAGGACCCGTTTGCGAGCCAGGAGCAGCTGAGATGTGTCAGCGCTTTATGAACGTCTCATTACCGTTTCATTAGAGCTTCATTGTCATCGCCTGTCAATCCAAGCCACAGGGCATTGGACAACCTTCTTCCATTTCTGCCTCAGCGCATTCAGGCTGCAGGCTTGACGATAGAGACAGAAACAGATTGGGCTTAGTACTGAGAGCTATCTCAGTGGACCTAATGATCCGCAACACCACCGCCCTGCCATGTGTAAAGGCCGAGCTTATTGGTCCAGCAGAGTGTTAGGGCCAGTTTTATTTGCTGGTCTGGCTGGCTGTCAGTTTGAGAAACCCCAGCTGCTTCTGCTTTGGACTTGAGGAAGCGGTCTTAATTGCATGAATGCAAAGGTTCTGGAGGCTAGTCACCATCTGACTAGTGTAATAGAATGTGTGTGTGTATGTGTGTGTGTGTGTGTGTGTTTGTGTGTGTGTGGGTGTGAGTGTGGGTGTGTGAGAGAGAGAGAGAAAGAGAGAGAGAGAGAGAGAGAGAGAGAGAGAGAGAGAGAGAGAGAGACCTTTGAGGTCTATATAGGAAAAAAACTGAACTGAATTGAATATTGCTACATACATACTACAAGCAAGCTCACGTACATAAGGTGCATGTTGTCACTATCTTTCAAACATGAAATAGCATCTGGTTAATTTATATTTATTTACCTTACCTCAACCAATGAAAACACATCAATCTCCCATTATGCTTGTTTTCCACAATTAGCACAGCCATGATTACTCAGATTAAAAAAATAAATTATTCCATTTTAACTCAATTGATACAAATTGCTGTGCTGTGGCTCGCATAATAAATGTATTGTCCATACATAATTATAAAACTGCATTTTGCAGTCTAAACATCCCCCACCATGCAGAGGCGTTTTGAACTAAAGTCACTTTACATGACACTGCTGACACTGACACCACCACAATTCTGGAGATACTCTTGCCCAGTCATCCAGCCTTTGTTAAAATTGTTCAAGTCCTTACATGTGCATATTTTTCCTTCTTCCAAATCACCTTCATGATCTGTCTGTACAACTGCTTCCTAACATTAACACCACAGCTAGACAATTACTATTGGAATAGTTATTCATGTTTTTCACATCACCTATGAGTCGTTGTAATGTTGTTTCTTGATTAATAGTTTGAATAATTGCTTGATTAATTGTGACAGCCTAGATTATATAAATCTGTCAAATGTGATTGTGAAATCTGACAGCTATACTTAAAATATTGCAAGTGTACATAACTGCAATCATCTGAAATAATTGCAATCTGGTTGTTATGCAGAAATTATGAGATGTCTACAGTGCCTATCCAGATGTTTGAAATTGGAAAACTACCAAATAATTGCATGTCCTCAGAGATAAGTATGCAGCTGTGCAATCATCAGTCCATGGTTCCACATAATGGTGCTGCAAAATGAGTTTAAATGCTGGCATCTACAGTCTTACATGCAATGTATTTGAAGGTTTACTGTGCAATGTTGCTCATCGTGTGTTTTTCACCAAGAACCCAAAGAACCAGAAAACCACATCAGAGTTTTTTCTCTGCGATGAGCAGTCCTGTGCTGCAATGTACCAGGAAATTTAAATAATAAAATCACATGTATTCATGTCTCATCTCATTAACATGGTTTTAGCCAATCTATTCAAGAGCAATGACAAGATATCTATTCATCAGATGTAGCCTATCTACAGCCTATAGAGCAACAGCATGTAGCCTAGAAGATTCCAGAGGATTCAATTTGACAGTTGTTGCTTTCTTATATACATCTCAGCATTCCAAGAGGAAAGCAAGGCAAAAAGAAAAAAATCACATACTTCCTGTCAAGCTTTTCATACATCTGCCTATTTCGTCTATAGCATCAAGGCCCACTCACAAACATTGAAGACATGTATCAGTTCGGGCTGCTTTAGGAATGAGGCACAGTACAGCACAAGTCAGAAGAAGGGCCTTTTGCATATGTCAAGTCCTACATATTGTAAATGGTCGAGTAAAAATGAATGATGACTGTTTTTGGTCCTCAAATTGACCCAAAATTGAAATGTGAATATAGAGGACTGAAGTAAAGTATAAAATATGAGACCTATATCCATTAATTCAACCAGGACTAGAACATCCCTGTCTCCTATTCAACCCTAATGTTACAGCAACCTGGAAGACACCCATATCTTCTCAAACAGAAACAGTGCTGCTTTTCAGAACACATACACACTTCCTGTCCCATGCTCCCCCACATCTTTCCTTACCATGTGGGCTAAGGTTTGCTTGGGTGGCATATATTTTACAAGTGGGTGCCTATCTTTATCTGTTTTTGGCTGGCTAGAGGTAGGAAATGAGGACCTGTCATGGTCCTCTGGTCCACTAGGATGGTCATTATCACTGGCAGCCCATGTGTGTCTACATGGCTTCCTCAGCAAAAAAAAAAAAGAAATAAAATCCTGTAGAACTTAGTGCTGGCAGCCCTAAGACATTCTGGATTGTAGCTGAAGAATCTTATTATTTACCGTGCTGACCAGTGTTTCGTGTCTGTACATTTTAGTCATTAAGAAACCACCTCGGTGGCAACTGAAGCATTTCTTCAGGCTTCCTGAATGCATGCCTGAAAACTTAGCCCCACCACCACCACCACAGTGATTAGACTGTAAAACACTGTGGAGAGGAAAGTAAATGCGAATGCAAATGCTTCTGACAAGAGAGGATTTTGGGCATGTTTCATCATCTCATCATTTCATCATTTCTTTACTGCCGAGATCACAGAATGTGTTTGTCCAGAGAGTCCCTTAACAAAAAACGAGGGAGGAATTTTAAAGTAGTTGTATAATCTGCATAACGAAACATCTGCGCCTTGTCAAATCATCCCTTTAGGAAAACTCATAAGGACAAGAAAGATCTGAAGGGAGAAAATCCAACTTTCAAAAACTACTTCCGTCTCTGCTTACTACTGCCTTGATGTCTCATTTATTTTGTGTGGCCCACTATCAGATCAAAGTACTGTCCTTTTTCATGATGTGATGAATTAATAATGATAAAACAAAAAAAAACCTTTGAAAGTTTATCGATGCAAGATTTTTTAGCATGCATTGACTTTTGTGTCATCCATCATCTGGGCTACTTTCTTCTCATTTGAATCACTGGTCCAAGAGGTCTGGTAATTAATGGAATGCATCCATCCTGGATGCCTCTTAAAATGTCAAGCCTAGATGTGAATGTAAATGGCAATTTTCTGAGAATGATCTGGTTGTTTTCTCCACTTGCACATTATAAGTTGTTTCTAATAGTCTATGCTTTCTATTAAAAAAAAAAAAGTAGCCTATTAATGTCATACTAATCGGAATGCCCCAGCGTGAAATAAGACTTGGTGGATTTGGGCCAGGCAAACACACCACAGGCGTGCTCCCATTTTCTCTTGTTTTGTCTCTCTGTCCTTTTCCATTTGCATAAAATCCAATTTCCCTGAGCACTTAGCTTGGTGCTATAATAGACGCTCAAGGCAGATAGAATGCAGAATATGGATTGCAAGCTTTGTCTGGATGGTCCCATGCAAGAGCCATTACAAAGAGCAGCGGAGATGGGATTTAATGGAAGTGTTGGGATGTGGGTGTCAAGGCCAAGCAAAAGGGGCCCCAAAGGTTTAATTAGCAGGTGGATATCTAGTGGCTTGCTGTTGATTGACTGGGCAAAATGCTGAAGTACTTCACAAGTATCTTTGATTAGCAGAGGTGTAATGCAGATGCATGTGTGGTTGCTTTGGTTCAGTCCCTTACAATACATTCATTATTAGGCCTGTTACAAAGCATTCCTTTAGTGTTGGACAAGCTTTGTAGAATGTTGCTGAAAATACTCCTAATCTGTATAAATTATCTGCTTCAGATGTTTTTTTCGATTAAAAAACTCAATTACTTGCAAAAAAGAGGATCTATCATAACAGAAATTACAGGTGAACAGCATCATTTTAATATTTTTGTGTGGGATATTGTATAACTGACCCAAATTCACCAAGTCTTATTCCCAAGTAATTTAGATATTAAACTGATCTTTATTAATGTGCATATATTTTCCATATAAAAAATAAAAACATATACATGAGTTTTGAAATTGCATTGTTTTCTTGTTCAATTCAGATATGAGCAAAGCTCTCAGATTAGTGCTAGGTGTAAACATGAGACAGGGATGTTTTGCTCTGAATTTACAGACAATTTACAGGTTTTTTTTAGAACACATTTTTAAAACAAGCCTCAAAACTGCATTACTCAGTTAGATCTCAGATTGCAGGCACTGTTTGTGTGAATGCCATAACTGGTCTATTCATATTTTTTCTTGACAATAGTGTATACATTTTTGGTATTGGTAATGGAAGGTCAGCCTTTGTTCAGTTATATACAAAAGTGTCGGTATGTGCAATTTTATACAAAATATGTGACATTTCACACAGTTTATTGCTTCTTATTTAACACAATTGTAATATATTTAGGCTCCAAATTTAAGGACTGTTACTGGTGTAGCACATCTGTGCCTTTAAACACCAAGCCCCTGACGTAGCTTACAGTGTTAACATAGAAAATGATGGGGCGGATATGGCACAATGAATGAGCATTAGAGCTAATTTTGAAGACATAGGTCCTCTGAGAGTGATAGCTTGCCGAAGTGAGGGGGAGCGGCCTACAGGCATAAGCCTTTGTTAACTAACAGAGGAGGAGGAGAGACTTCACATCACAATCTGGAGCTACAAATTGGCGGACCATCTGAAGGCAGTGTCGCCACCTCACAGAGGAAAACAAAGGGGGTAGAGGGCGGGAGGGGGGTGGGGCTGGGTGTCTGTGACGTCAGAAATGTACCAATGATTTACAGCAGGCTCTTGTAAACAATTTGCATTAACAGAAACGTGAGGTCACCTGCACTGATTTACATCTCTCGTTTACATGTCACAGAATCTATTCTGTATATTTTTTTGATGTCTGGAATCAGAAACAAAAACATTATTGTCATACAGGACTAGTGAGATTGGATGAAGACACTTTCAGTGCAAAGTAAAAAAAAAAAAAAAAGATAAATTACATGCCTATATACAGGACAAAATAGATCAGATATATAAAGACATAAGAATATATGTATGTTTGTGAAAACATAAAAGATAAATGTAAGTCACACTGCAGTTGTGACACTTTGTAAGGACATTGCATTGTGATTCATAATGCACATGGTAGTTAATATAGCATTGCAGTGCGTTTTATAAATATATTAGAAGATCTTAAATATAAAGATACACTATATGGACAAAAATATTGGGACAATATTGGGACATATTAAACTCTATGGATTTGAATGCAGTATCATTAGTCTCTGTTGGTGTAATGGCCAAGTGTACCAATACTTTTGATTGCAGCTACGACATTTTGAAAAAATCCAATGTGTGATAACATAGCCCAGCTTTAACACGGATAAGTCCATCGCGGATTTTCAAACCTCCCGCCTCTGAGTACAGCTGACTGGGACGTGTGGGCCCCTCGTCCTCGTGCTGGTGGTTTATGTTTGGGTCATGGTTACCAACGTTTTTCACTATTAGCAGGTGCTGTACTGTATTTACTGTATATAGGGGAGACCAGGATGGTAGTCACACTTTTTATTAAGATTAAATTTTCTGCCAAATCAGTGTATAGTAAGAATTCCCTTTCTGTACACAATGAATTCTTAATGTGTCAGGAACAAATGGACAGTCCTTGCTCTTCAAAAGATACAGGCTCTCAAAGGCTCCTTGTGCAGATGTGACAACCAATCCCAACGTGCAGCTCATAGGAACCTCAGTGGTGCCACTGGCAGTCCTAGGATTCAAACCCACGACATTCCGATCGAAAGGCAACTTCCTAACCATCAGGCCACCAGCTTCCCTCAAAATAAATTGTATTTTATATTTGGATATATTATATTGGGGACCTTACCATCAGCTTAGTGAATCATTTACCAGCCAAATAATAATTCTCAGCACAGATCAGTGGACAATGAGTGCAAATACAAGAGGGGTTAACAAATTATGCAAACAGAGTTTTTAACTGTAAATTACAAAATGCACCAACAGTGTATGGGGTGCTGATAGAGCAGATACCAAGTGAGTGGTCAGTGTGTGCCATAGAATTATTTCTGTACAAATAATGTTTATTTGCAGGAAAAGCCCCTTAAATCTGTTTCCATTGACTGTAAATTCTAATTGTGCAGCACAAAAGGGAAAATCTTGAAAAGGGACATTTTCCTGCTCAATAATAATAATATACTAGTACTACTACTAATAAAAAGAAACTAGAAGAATGAATAGCATTTAAAATGCAACTGTAAATGGTTATTTTGTGTTGTTGATGAAAATCTAGGTAAATAATGCATTTGGACTTTTCCAAAATGGGCCTTTTGTCCCGTGTTTGGGGAAACTTCTTACCCTAAAGAGCTTTACACTTTCACTTCAAAAGAAAACAATCCTCTCAAAAACAAATGTACCACTATCTACACCCTCTGATACACACACACACACACACACACACACACACACAGAGCTTAATATAAGCGCAGAGGCCATTGTTATCTAATCTGACCCTAAAACGTTGTCGGGGAAATAACCTCCAGGAATGCAGCGCATTTAACTGCACTATTTGCTTAGTTTAACCTAAAAAATAAAACATAATCTTTGTATGCACTAGGTTTCACATTGTGTTGTGTTATATATAACAAATAAACATTAATCATGCACAAACAAGCCCAGTGTTTCTATGTTGAGGATGTGTACTTGTTTTCAAAAATATGCTATGTGACCATGAAAGGCAAAATTGTAGATTACAACCACTCAGTGACTGTGCTGAGATTAGATTTGGCCCCATCATTTCAACAGGCGTGGGGGTGGAGTTACATAAATAACATGTATTAACATCATAATAATGTTATTGATGCTGGAGTGCGGTGGAGATATCGCTGGATGACCGTATTATAACATATCAGGTAGCCCTGGGAAGGGCAAGTTTTAATGTGAGAAGTTCAGTGGGAAAACAGCGGTGTCTTGTAAGAGTGGAGCAGGTGCTGCAGCGATTTGTGATTCATAATGAATATTTTGCTGTGTCAGGCAGGACACACCTGTGATATTCTCCACTGTTTATTTCTGTATTGCAGTAATGCAGTTTCTCCATTAGATGGAGATATTTGAAGTCAAAAATTATATATATGGCTTTCGCTTTTTATTCGGAATGCTAAGAAATACATCAGATTTCCTCTACGCACACAGACACACATATGCATTTATTTATACATATACATAGGCTAAGAATATATAATATGTATTAGAAGGTTAGGAATCAAGAAGCCGTGGGTTCATTTCTCTAGACTGCTAAGTAGGGCTGTGCGATTTGGTCTAAAATCTAAATCTCGGTTAATTGAACATTTTAACTTGATTGCGGTTAATGAACGATTATTTTATGTATTTATTTATTTGGTTGTTTGTTTGTTTGTTTATTTGTTGCCTTCATACAAGTATTGACAAGTTTTGTACAATAAATATGTTCACATATTACAAGTGAGAGATTTTCACATGAAGGGTGCATTACTTGATTTTCAAATAATTTAAGGAAACACACTGTCTACTATCTACAATTATTTATTGAACATCAATGTTGAGCAACTGAAATTAAAGCACACATCGCCTAAAACAAAGAGTCAAATAAATAACTTGCACTTTTGGAAACAAAATAAATTATTTTCAATGCTTTTCTAATTAAAAATAGTGACTCCACATGCGGTAGTGTTTTTAAAGGGAAAGTAATTGAAATAATTGACCTGGAAATTTTTGAT
>JBBMFX010000080.1:14432487-14442626 GCA_037832545.1 Rhabdalestes septentrionalis | reverse complement strand
AGAAATGGAATGCAGTGTCTTGTCACAGCATCCCCAGCTGCTCCACTTCTTTCTGTTTCAATCAGCACTGTCAGGTGAACAGGTGCACAGGTCACAGTCCCTCTCCAGGGTTGGGGAGGTATGCTGTTGCTTCCAGTAGACAGTGTCTGAATACTCTGTGTATTCAGTCATCAATACTGGACCACAAGAACGGTATCCTTCTCTATTCCGTTGAAAATTATGTTAAAAACTTCATCAAAAATAAAAACTTTATGATGTAACCTAGATCACTTAGACTGCTTCATGAAATATTCCAGTGGTATAAAAAAGGTTTTGCAACAACAATTGTGTCATTTTAAGAATAACATACTATTTAAATACTACTTTGATTATGCTGTCCTTTAGTTAAGCATCGATCAGATTTTTTAAAAATAAAATGACAAGCAGTGGCATCTGTATGCCAGGGCTCTTTACTGAAAGAGGGACTGCAAAACTGCAGTATACAAAGTATTGTCTGTTATAAGGTCCAAATGAAATGCATTAAATCTATTTTTTAGTATCATATGTCAGTGTTTAATCAAGAACTGTCAAAAATACTTTTGCCTATTACTAATAACTGTATTATTAACATAGTTTGAGATTTGTCATAATTTGTCTCATATAGAATTTTGCACACATATCTTTGATAGATATACTATGCTCATTTGAGATCCATTTATCTTTACAGCATATTGGTTTGGTAAAGAGATGTAACTTTGACCCATATCAGACTGATACGGATACTAAATATAAGTAAGGAACACCCCATTAAAGAATAGAACAATAATCTGTACTTCACATTTGTTTACTTATCGATTAAAATCGAATTCAAAATTGTAATTCGACCAAGTTTACATATTGTTGTATTGCATCAACCAAGCTTTTCAGTACCAAGTGATTTGCATGACTAATGCATCTAAACATCATACAATTAACAATGCAATAAAACAGAATAATGCTTATCTATATATGCTGGCCTGCATAGTCCAAACGTATGTTTCTACAAATAAACAAAAGTTACATATACAAAATAAATGAATGCAGTTAGCTGACTCTTAGTCAACCAAGTATTCATACATTTTGCCCTCTGTTCCTTTATGAGAAAATTGTTTGTGACCCTGTCGTACTGCCATGCCATAAAGGGAGTTGTCTGAATGTACCTTTCATATGATCAGAAACAGGCTGCAACAGCAGAGATCCAGTCATTTTGTATAGAGTGGAACATACCAGAAAACACAGCTGATGACTAACATTTTGTTGCCAAGGGTCATATTTAGCTCATGTTTTGGTAAATCCCCTGTAATTCCCAGTATTTGCTGATTCACTGCTCCCATCATGCCCCCTGAATGCCAGCTCCTGACAACCAGTAAGGAAGTCACATCAATTAGATGGTTCAGAAATACACTTTTTTTATTGTTTCATTATTTTTTGCAAACTGAATGTGAAGTCATTCCCTTTTGCATGTTCAGAGACCCTGCCCAGACTTAAGCCTGTCAAGATTTAAGAAAATCACGTCAAATAATCTACAAGAAATGCCTGATTCTAAAAAGCCAGTCATGAATTTGAACTCCATCTGAAAGCAATATAAATATGATATATTTGAGCATTTATTTTCTGACATATTATAGTTAATGGAGCTTCCCTTGTAGTCTTAGAGCAGCTGCCACTGAAATACCCAGAGCAACAAACATGGTCCAGTGGATATGTAACATAGACTTAATACTATGAAATGAGCACAGATAAGGTGGTGAAGTGTCAAACTTCCCAGCAGACGGCCTCATTCCTCCTTCCTCCCCTCTGCCTAGTGTTGACTTTCCTTACTCCCTGTGTACCTCCTCCACTCCCCTACTTGTGCTTCAGCCAATGTTGTAGTCTTAATCTCTCTCTGCCACTGTGTGTCCAAAATAAACACACTCACTTCACAAGCTGTCTTGTTAACACTTCAACCATCAAGATAACAGTGACATCCTTTTTTAAAATGATTTTATTACAATTGTATGGCTGAAGTTTCTGTCACATCCTGCTCCGGTCAAACAGAGAGCCTATTTGACAACATCATTTTTCACTTCCATTTAACATACCAAATTTCAGTGTGCTTCTGTCTTTTTGGTCAGATTTGTAGCATAGAAGCTTAATTTGGTGAGAAGGTTTTCCTTTGATGCAACTGTACTATGTGTTTTACCCTGATATATATAATCAGGGCATAATCACAGACATATCATAGTAATATCAGGAATAAACTACATGGGCACAGTAGCAATGATCTATCCCTGTCATACAGTTCAAAATTCAGTGAGGGGCTCTAATAGAAGTAGGCTTGCTAAATACAAAATCTCAAGAAAAAATGTAACCTAGTTGTTTATTTTGTAAAAGACTTGTTGTTTTTTTTAAATAAGGCCTTAAATAAAATATGATATTGAATAAACTGTCGTTACACAAAATCGATATAGTTGCACTTAGAGTGCTTTATCCACTTTTAATGACAAGGTGGATCAGCTGGCCAGGGCGGCCTCCAAAGGCAATATCTCGGATATAATGCATTAAGACTGGGGATACACTCATGCTGCCAAACTGTCACCTGAATGCCTTGAATGTGTGGGAATGTGAAGCCTGTCAGAGTTTGCATTTGCACAAAATTGTTTCAAAATGTGCCTTGTTATTACTGGTCATGTAAAACCTTATATTCATTCATTCAATCTTTATCCAATATGGTTTTTCTCAATCAGGGTCGTGTTATCCTAATGATAAAATGGTATTATATAATGATAAATTCATCTAAAATATGACATGCCATCATTATAACTTTGATAGACTGAACTCCTAGACCTCCAATTTCGAGCAAAATACACCAAGCACTTTATATAACTAATGAGATCAGCCCTACAAAGGAGTTAAACTAATTAGCAAAAGCTAGTCTCACTGTGCTTGGTTTGAATAAATATCTGCAGATGCTGTGGCTTTCAAAGAACTGAGAAATCATTGCCCTATGTGGTGTAACAGTGATGAAGAGATTCATACTTGATCTCACCCCAACAATGAACACAAAGCATTCTTATTCTTTCTAAGGAAGAAATAAAAGCCAAGTTAAAGTCTGCCGTTAGCATTTTTGTTCAAAGAACCTGGTTCTGCTGGGACTGTCGTGGCTGCCCTCCAGTGCAGCTTCGCCTTTCTCCGCAATCATTATCTGGGAATAATCTCTTGGATTAGATCCTTTATTTCTGAGGCCCCTGTATTTTTTTTGCCTCTTAAAAAGTCTCCCCACAGTAATGGCTTTACCCTGAGATATTTTGCATTAGCTGTAAGCTTATTCATCTGTTAAAGTGTGTTTTATGTAGAGCAGGATTAAAGATAAGGAGATTTGTACTTTCTGGAGCCTTGACGTGGTGAAACCTGCAATATTTATTTTTCCAAAGACTCCCTAATGAAATCCGCCAGCTCATATCCATTATTGCCGAAGCTGAAAAAAGAAAATCTGTATTCAGCTCCCCCGCTGAATACCACATTTTTCACTGGGGCGATGTCTTTTTGATGTATTCTGTTTTTGGCGTGGAGGAAAAGTGTATATTACAGGATTGTATCACAAAGCAACAGATTCTGAAAACCTGATGCTAATCAGCGGAGATTCTAATTAATACCGTCACTGCCAACATGTAAGACACATGCAAAGATTTCTGACCATACACAGATTAGAAACCCAATAATATACAAATAGGAGATTTTAACTGGAATCAAAACCGAGAAAGATACTGTCACATACAGGTAATTTTGCTTTACATGTACATACAAGATCCAGGTTTCTCTGTATTCCAGTCTGGGCACAGTAATCCATGATTGTCAATCTTTTTTTTTTTCCTTTTTCCCAAGATTTTCCCCAAGTCATTTCCAATTCAGCATGATGCTGTTAAGTTAGAAGGGTTTCCTTAGAGTTGCATTAAGCTAATGCATCTTTTTAAACAAACACTAATACAAGACCACAGGACAGCTCAACACACCTGGAGAAGATTGCTAACTGCTAATTCTTTTACAGGAGCTTTTATTTTATCTTATGTCAGGCTTGGCTACAATCACACTGCATCATGAGGAGATGGGGAGAGCACACAAACCAATTTTAGCTTATTGGACTCTTGAGAATGCATGGCTGTGGCATAGACAGGGAACTCCCAGCACCAGGGTGGCTGTCTGTCCAGCATTAATTTGTGCCAGTGTTTAAAAATCCTGGTCCTGGATTACCCATGTCCTACCCTACACTGATCACACACATCCACATCAACTCTAGAAGAACTTAAGAGCCGGGGATACTCTAAACCAGAGGAACCTCAGGACCAAGAATAGGAAACATACACTTACGCAATAATTATTATAAAGAACAAAAAATGCACTATATAATAAAATACTGAATGAACAACTCAGGAAGTGAGCAGTGGCACATTTCATTCTCTTGGAGAGGGAACATTCCACAACATGAAAAATACCTACAGGATCAAAAGAAATCTACTAGGCGGCTCACCCAGCCCACTCACTGATCATGTGATGTCTGGCAGCCACGGCAACAGGGAAAGAGCTGCCTGATTGTTTAAAATCTGGGAGCCGAGCAGCCATTAAGGCGCGAGCTCTGTGTAAACATCATTAAACATCAGGAACCTGTCTCTCTGGATAGTCACCCCCTCTTCACATAAACCGTGCACGCTCTTCTTCCAACTGAATCCTACCCTTCACCACCAGGGAAGCAGCAAAATCTAATCTCAGAACAGCACAGAAGGGCACCTTCGGCCAACACTGAAATAATCTAATGCGCCTTCCATAACGGTTTGCTCCCGGAGTGCTCAAACAGGTGTTTGGATGGTTATTCTGCCTCTGCACATTTAAGAATAAGGCCCACTGGGAAATGAAAAGAAGAGGTGCCGTCACTTCATTATTGGTTCATCGACCTCTAAGTCCAGGAGGGACGTGTAGCTTTTTAAGAATCAGAAATTCGCAAGAATGTGAATGGAATGAGTATGAGAGGTGCTCTTGGAGTTTAAGTGGGGCTAGATCCACTCAAGCAGGAGAAAAATAGACTGGTGTTAAGATCGTTGGAGATCTTTTGAACACGGGTTAAAAGAAGAGGGCTGGGGGAGAGTGTCCTCTTTGACATTCTGGGAGGCAAAGCTTTAAATAATCTCTTAGAGAAAACAACAAAGCTCAGCAGTGCGGCATCCAGATGAACCAGCTGGATGAGAGAACATGTACTTTTTTTCCCCCAATAAACACATCCATATTCTATAATTCTAGATAGTGAACTTTTTATACTTTAATGTTTGTTATTTTTATTTGCACTGCTCTTACCTTTGTACTGTCCACTTTCTGCCACGACAACGCAATGTTATGGGACTAATAAAGGTTTATCTTATCTTTCTGATGTGGCAGGCTACATGTTTACAATTTGTTTTGTTAGGGATTCAATAAACTTTCCTACCTAAACAGGAATATTTGGAGCGGATAACAGTGTGAAACTGCCATAATACATGTGCCATAAAATGATTGGTTACCTGAGGAATCAGTGGTTCTCTGGTTTTGTTTATGACAAGCATGTATGAAATACTGAAAGCACCTACTAAACATTTACACACAAGTTTTTTTGAGTAGCTACTTAATTAAGTATTACATGATTGATTTATCTATTTAAAAATATGGAGTAGCTAACTGCCCTAGGTGAAGAGGATCAGAAAGGGCACTCTAACTTTAAACAAATCTTGACGTGTTTCAGGAATGCTCTCTCTGAAAAAGTCAAATCTGGTGCTGAAACCTAGACGTTGGTGTGCAGTCTTCTCTCTACTAATGCATCAAACATGGAAAGAGTCCTTTGTTTATTGTGAAAGATTTATAAGAGACAATCTCTACTCTTAGGATCTAGCTTTCAGTTGGTGTCTTGGTGTCACAATGTGTTGGTGTGCTTGAATGCTTTATGGGCCTACCTGCAAATAAATATGTAAAAATATGTAACTCAATGTGAGCTTCGACCATGGAGTGGACCTGTACCAAGACTCCCAGTGTCATCTAAAAATGTTCCAGCTGATTTTATACCCTGTGAAGCACATATGTGACAATCATGTATAAATCAAACTCATGAATGTCTCAGTCAGAGACTGCGAATAATGACAGACCCTCTAAACCAGTCTGAGAATTTTACAACAGGCAAAACCCCAACTTTGTCTTAATTTAGAGGCCAAAAGCGATTTTGTGCATATCATGGCCTGTGCTTGATTCAGGGGAGAACTGTGACTACTGAGGGTGGTTACTGGCCTAGTGTATCGATAAGATTTGAACGGTGTTACTACTTTTATCGATACCACTAATCGATTCTGTACTTATCGGTACTTTTATTGAGTTTTTTTTTTATTAAATACTAATTGAGAACAGAATAACAAAACTTTAACCCTAATTATAACCCTAATCTAAAAACGTTGAACTTTAAGGTGAGCTTTGCTTTATAAATTATTTTTATTATTATTTATCTTTATTATTATTATTTATAAATGCTTTATTGTTTAATATTTATATAGGCTACTGCATAAAATACTCAACATATTTAGCCTATAAGTAGGCTGTATTTAACTGAATATGTGTTTATTAAATTATTAACACTGATTTATATATTAAGCACTGGGGCAGAGTCAGAACCGGGTTTCAGTACCCATCCCTAGCTTAGTGGGTAAGATACAAGAGGTCATAGGTTTGAATCCCACCTTTAGCATACCACCACTGGGTTGCTCCAGGGAGACAGTCCCCTGTAGTTAGTGAATGGAAGACGCTTTGGATAAAAGCGTCTGATACATATTTTGTTTAACTAATGGCATTGCCCCTATAAATTAAACAACTGACATTTGGAAAACAAACATATTTACATGTAGGTTAGATTGCATGTTCAATTTCTAGAGGGTTTCCTTTAGTAAAGAGTCCTGAAAAAGATCTACTGGTAGGAGTGCACTTTCACAGCCAGTGGCAAATCCAGAAGGAGAGCAGGGATGATTTTACTGACAAAATTGGTCCAACCAATTGCAGTGAAAATGTGACTGATTTTTGTCACTTCTTTACCAGGTTTCTGAATAATCTGACTAGGTAGGACTTATATCCAGAGCTTGAATACATCACTTATGTATATCTTCCTAAATACCACAAGGAAAAGTAATTTTCACTGGAAATATTTTCAATTGTTATTAAAATAAATTAGCCATAATGTTTCCAACCAAAATGTATGCTCAGTGTTGGTAGCTAAATCTACATCATTATTTATTTCTATGAGTAACTTAAAAAAGCTACGTTGATCTTGCACTACTAACTGTTGTTTATGGTTGCTGTGACTAACTACACTAAATGTTTTCTTTTAATATGAAAGCATTTTATAACGAATAAACTGATTTTCTTTTGTCATTATTTGTCAAGGAAAATGAAAATCAGTTTTGAGTAGATTCTTGCAGAACACCACTCTAAACACCACCTGATTCTGGATTTGTTCAAGCCTGTGATTGCCACCAGCTACACAGATGCAGAACAATTGCAAACAAACAGACCTTCCTTCATTGTGTTCCTTCAGGTGTGCTTGCTGTAGTCTGCTGCAGGCTCCCTTCCAACCCCCTACCACCCCCCCTCACCCACCACAGAAGATAGCCTGAGCGCATCACTCTTCTGACATGTGCCATCTCTCATCAATGTGTCACTAATTGCACAACATGTAGCGTGTTGCTACACCACCTCAATTATGACGGCCAATTATGGCAGTTTTGAAAGTGGGTGTTTAACTGCCAGCTGTGTCAGGTCCTGCACTTCTGCAGAGTGAGCAGACAACTCTCAACCTTTCCACCACCGAATCCTGTTATTACAGTCTTGTGAAGTGGCAAAGTTCTGGCTCTAGGGGGAACAATGTTGGATGGATTTTACCTCCAAAGACTATTATTTGGCCTCGTCAATTAAGAGATAATAGGTGCCCACGTCTCCAGTGTAAAATGCTTCGGTGTTGTAATTGCATGGAGGATATGGGCTGCTCTGTTTGGTAATTTGTCATTTGAGCAAGATAATTGGACCTGGCCTCTTAAGTATTTCAATCTAGTAATATTAAGAATAAAAGTACTGGGGGCCAAAAACTGTATTGCAATGCCAAATAACAGTCAAAGAACACAGAGGAGGATAGTTTCCTTCACTATACCAGCTAAATTGGGACTAGTAAACTCATCTATAACCCAGTAGGGGAAGGTTACTTTTCATAACATCTCTCTGTAAGACAAGAGATTGGCAGAAACCTTGTTGTGCTCTTTGGCTCTTCACTTTTTTAAGTCGCACATCAAGTCCTTCTCAAAAACAGCTTTTTATCTCCTCCACAATATTGCACACTTACGCCCATTCTTGTCTAGCAGTGCTCTTAATCTAGTCCACACCTTCATTATGTCTCACACTGACTATTGTTCACTGGCCTCCCTAGCAAACCTTTAAAAATGATACAAAACATACAAAACTTTGCTGCCAGAGTTCGTACACACATCACCCCCTCTGCCCACATCATCTCTATCCTTTCTCAGGTACACTCTGCCAATTCAGGCTCAAATTATGTTTAAAGTTTTACTCCTTATCTTTAAAGCTCTCCACAGCCTTGCTCCTCCCTACCCCTGACTTCTTACTCTCCCTCTCTCAGATCATCTGGCGCTAATATTCTTCTTGTTCCGCGCACTAGACTCTCCACTCCTGGTGGTAGGTGGTTCAGTGCCATGTCTCCCAAAATATTGAACCCTCTTCTGTGTACCCTCTATGACTTTTGCTCCATCTCACCTTTCAAACATGTTCTCAAGACTTTTCTTTTCAATGAATATTTCCCTTTCACCATGCCTATGTAATATGGATTGAGTTTTTTTGTTTGTTTGTATTTGTTAGTTTTTTTCTCCTTTGCTATGTAAAGCGACATTGCGCTTGTGAAATGTGCTGTATAAGTGTAACTTATTATAATGTTACAGGTGGTGCATACCTGTCGCATAAGTAGGTGCAACTGCAGATTTCCATTTTCCCAAATAAAGGCATTATTCACAAAAGGAAACACAAAATGGCATGATTGCCAAAACCCTTTCCAAAAAGCTGACACAAAGGACAGGTATACACCAGGGGGAAGGTGAGAGGTAGTGTGAGGGTGGACTGACCACACAAACAGGAAAACAAAACCTCTGTATCCTGAATGTGTACAGCCCAGAACGAATGAACATGTAAACTGTATTATTATTAAATCCCCATATGGCTGAGATTCTTACTGATAATTCAGCCGGGGAACTCCCACGGCGGGGAACCTATAGT
This sequence comes from Rhabdalestes septentrionalis, assembly GCA_037832545.1. NCBI lineage: Eukaryota > Metazoa > Chordata > Actinopteri > Characiformes > Alestidae > Rhabdalestes > Rhabdalestes septentrionalis. Next base: position 14,433,296 of record JBBMFX010000080.1, on the reverse strand, counting down.
CCCCATTGTTCATGTTATGGGGACGTCACAGAGACCACATTGTTCTTGGCCTTAACTGCCTAAAGATAGATGATAAATCCAACCAACACTAAAATAAACACACATAATTATATGTAACAAAGGTCTACAAAAGGTCTATAAGGACCCAGACATGTTCTAATTATTGAATTCAGTTACTTTTAGGGTCACTCATTGCTGACACATGTGTCGATTACACTTAAACAGTTTGTAGTATCTCAGGATAGAATGGGATGCTCTGGAGAAGCCCATTGCCAAGCATAACCTAGGGTCCCAGTATTGGGCTGTGGAGTGGAAGAACTCCATTTTCTGGAGTGATAGGGGATTGTGCTCCAGAATTAATCATCCAGCATCAGTACCTGACCTCCCTTATGCTCTTGTGGCTGAATTTAATCAAATCCTCACACCAATATTCTATATTGTAAAGCACTACAAGAAGGCTTTCCATTTGCAATTAACTTTTATGAGTTTCTTCTAGTTTGCCATCCAACAACTCAAATTGCAGGAGGAGACTGTTGATTACAGCAAATATTTTAATATATTTCCTCATTAAATAAGATTTGATTCAGGTGATCACTAATCGATATCTCCTAAATCTATATTTATGGAATGGTTGTCTGATTCATAGACATGCTGATTTAAAAAATAAATTGTAGTGGTATATGCATTTGACTCTGACTGGTCTCGGTCCATAGAAAATATTGCCTTCACGCGACATATCTCTCTCTCTCTCTCTCTCTCTCTCTCTCTCTCTCTCTCTCTCTCTCTCTCTCTCTCTCTCTCTCTCTCTC
>JBBMFX010000080.1:14422329-14432387 GCA_037832545.1 Rhabdalestes septentrionalis | reverse complement strand
ATGTGTGCAGCGGACCTGAGAAGACTTCAAAGTACCCTCACTGTAGGATGTCAGAGGAAATTGCTTCTCCATTATATTCTTATTGGAGAGGTCAGCTCTATATAAGTAAACTGTTCCCCAAAATGTCAATGGACTCAGTGAGCAAAGTTTGATGAGCCCCAGTTGTAGCCAGAATCAGGCCAGAAAAAGTCTGATATTCCCTCCATCATTCTCACACTGAGGTTGAGACTGACCCGTATCCCTGGTGTCCACCGTCTATCGATTGTCTGGCATCACAAGGCGCTTGCACTTCATCTCTGAGATGATTCGAGAGCCAGAGAGAGAAAAAAATTACATGGTAAAGAAAAGCTCAAATTGCCCTCTCTGTCTCTGTCTCCTGGAGAATGCTTTGAATTTGACATTTTGCTTTTCCATTTTTTTTTCTGAAGGTTCCTCGGGCCCCATTTCGGACAGGTGAGGAGCAGGACACAACCTCTTCTTGGCTGAGATTGCTTATGTCTCTAATGCCCCATGACCCTGTCCACCAATCACCATCAATCACTGTTAGACAGCAAACACCACAGCATGGCTGAAGTGGTGAAAGAAGAAGCAGGGCTATTTTCTTTTAGAGAGAAATGCCAGATAAAATAGAGAGAGGAAAAATGAGAAAAGAAGACAAAAGGCAAGATGGGAATTTCACACAAATGTCTAATGTTAGGATGACTGGGCTTTTTATTTTTGCTGGAAAAGTACTGAATTTCACCCTTTTTAATATATTCCCATTTAATTCCTCATTTAAGTTGGTCTGCGCACTAGCTAGGACTGCCCCATTCACAGGTGGGGAGGGGGACAATAAGCACTCACTCACTAACTGCCAATTCTTTTATTTTAGCAAAGAGACAGCGATCACACCTAGACAGCCTCATCAATCATTCAAATGATTTTTTTTGCTAGAAGGCTACATACAATATAGACTGTATATGTATTATGTGTCACATTCAATATACAGCTATATGCAGAAATGACTCTTGTTTTACTTCCAAGGAAATCAAGCAAAACACTAAACACTTTATTTTAGTTGCTGAAATTGACATATTAGAAAATGATTTTATAGTTTTTCTTTATACATGATATTCAAAACAAACAATAACTGAGTATTAAAACGTACTGAAGTGTTTTCCTAGAAGATGATGAATGTATTGTTCAAACGGTGGCAGATATCATGGATATCTGTAACTATAAACCTAAACACCAATCATAGGATCTCTTGTAACACAGATCATCAATAATTCTAGCCAATTACACATTAGAACAACATGCATGAAAAACACTACTTCATACCAGACAGCTAAGCTACTAAACTTTTGCGTCAAGTAGTGAGTAATCAAAGCTATTTTCTAATATCCCTTTTATTCAGTATTTAATAATGACCTCCTACTTTTGAGAAAAGATCTTTCCTACCTGTGCAAGCTTCTTATCTACTATGTTTATTTCTATATATATTTCTTTCTCATAATGTAAGAAGCATGCGTTAGGTAAAGCCTCTGCAATGACACCATTTGTCACTTCTGTGATGAAAAAAAAAAAGAATTGCTTGGCAAAAGTTTAACAGCATGAGGCAGTCAACTACAATTGTGGAGTACAACATATCGCCCTCCTAATCACAGAGAGTTTGTGTCTGTGAACTGAGCGCACGTGCCTGTTCTTGTGTATTCAGGATAAGCGCGCTGGGAAGTAGAACACTTCCACCCACGCCCCCTGCTTTTCAAAATGAATAGAACATCTGCAGGCGATTAGACGGAGAAGGAGAGAACGCAAGGGAGAGGGGAAACAAAGGCAGGTGAAAGAACCGTACCCTTGGAAAAGCTTCCCGCCACGGGCCATATGATTATACCCCATGGTTTACTGTGCAGCATTTTTCTGTTAGGATAAGTGGTGAAGAAGAAAAGTGAAAAAGTGGAAAGGCACAATGCAACTTGCTGTACTGATACCAAAACCTTGATACCAGTTCTCATTATATTTTCCTTAGAAAGTTAAGCCTTATTTTATTTTGCCTATCATGGTCTTATAAAGTATAGTAGTTTATTTGTCCCTGGTCAAATACATGCTGTGTTTATTACCGATATGAGAATGAGTGCACATTTCTATACATTTTAATGCACAATTTGTTTGCTAAATTTAACACATTGGGGTAAATGTGGTTGTGCAAAGGTGCGGTTTATGTTGTGTATTTTCTGTTTTGTGTGTGTTATAACAAAGACTAAAATTAATCAAATTAAGCCGTAACATAGAACTTACTGTACAAATGAGTGTGACATTTGGCCATTAAAATTAAAGCAATTATTTTGCTCACTCTTTCATAGAGTGAAACTGATGTTTATTTTTTTTACAGTAGGGATTGCATATCAATATTCAGATTTGAAATAAGCATAACACCATCTAATAATGGGAAGTCGTATGAACAGCCATTCACTGCTGGCTATTCCCATGTGGTGCCTGAATTATTTGTATCAACTCGATGTTTTTAAATGTTAATTTTGTTTATTTATCCTTTAGGCATTAGATTTCCTTTCCATTCTCAGCCCCATCTTAAACTTTTCTTGCAAGCTGAGATTCATTCAAGAACAGGGTGGCCTGACCTTGGGCTGGCAGGGCCACTCATCTATGATACACCGAAGACTAATTGCAATGCTATTTATCACAATAACAACATATCATTAATTGCTATATTTGCTGTTGTAAATATGGTGAACATACTCCTCCATCAGTAACAGCTTTAAACTAGGAGATTCGGAGAAGGGAGAAATGTTTTTTCCTCCTTAGACACTTTCATTCTAATAAGAAATTTCTCTCAAAACTGTTATTCACAACTAATGTTACCACACAAGTAGCTGAGACCTTTGAAGAAGTATTTTTGTTTCAGAAGAGTTACAGAACCATACAGTCCATTTAGGTGATCTTACCGAATAGGGGTGGGTCTGAACCTGAATACGGTATTCGGAAAGGCACAACTAACGTGTTTTTTATGAATACAATACTGGGACAAATACTTAAAAAAAACTTTTCCCATACACTGCTCCCCGGTACTTTTCCCACACACTGCTCCCCGGTACTTTTCCCACACACTGCTCCCCGGTTCTTTTCCCACACACTGCTCCCCGGTACTTTCCCCACACACTGCTCCCCGGTACTTTTCCCACACACTGCTCCCCGGTACTTTTCCCACACACTGCTCCCCGGTACTTTCCCCACACACTGCTCCCCGGTACTGTCCCCACACACTGCTCCCCGGTACTGTCCCCACACACTGCACCCCGGTTCTTTCCCCACACACTGCTCCCCGGTACTTTCCCCACACACTGGCTCATGGCTGCCCACTGCTTCAGTTGGTGAATGGGTTGAATGCAGAGGAAGAATTTTGTGCTGTTCACAATGTGTGCAGTAGTGTGTTCAAGTATGAACAATTGATCGCTTTCACTTTTAGATATTCGGCCTCCCCGCCTCCTCCCCCGTCACATGCTCAAGTTCAGGAGTAGATTTGAGTGGGGCAGATGCAGTTTGAGCTCTGAATTATTAATTTTACTTGAATACAAATACAAATAGGAATAATTTCCCCCTTTCAGCAAATAAAAAAACAGATACAAATAGCAGCTGCTTTGCACATTCATATTACCTATGCTCTTGTACAGAACACATCCCTGCTGTTCAGGCCAGTCTGTACAGAGGGCAGACCTCTAGCACGGTCAAAGGAATCCACCAACATTTTCACTTCCTCATGTATGTGTCAGCATCTGATATTTCAACTGGACCATAAAATCAGACAATATACAGGCAGGTCCACAGATTTATCTTATCGGTACAAACACCCACGTCATTTGACCTCGAAACCAATGAACCCTGTTTAATTTTTGACCATACAAAATTGTATCAGATGACGTTAATTGTTATGAGATGATTGTTGATTGTTATCTTGGTAGCAGTGATGTTTTTCATATCAGTTTTATGCTACAATATGTCCACTGACTCACTAAATACTGCAATTATTGGAATGTGTTTGGCTTCATCATTCTATTTTGGTGCACAAACAAGCCAAGTCTGGGGAAAAGTGATACACAAAAAGCCTATTAGCCTGTTACTCATTTGATGATGGTTTAAGACTTCTACCACTTCCAAAATACCTCTTATAGGTGCTCTACTGAGTCAATTTGGTGATTGTTAAAGTCATTTGATGGCAAAGTATGAGCACTTTTTACCAGATCAATATCTCTGATGAGCTTTCACCTTTATATTGAGGTTTTAATATATTGCAACTCTTTGATATCCTTCTGTATGTAGCTGGGCAGACTGTTCTTCCTCATACAATCTGACCATTCCCTGTTCTGATAGGCTTAGTCTGCGCATGAATATCTTTTCTTCTGTTCTTGCTTTTATATTGACCTAACTGACAAATGCTACATGCACTGTGTCTGCTGGCCAGGACCACAATTTCCAGATACAACCAATGCCTTTTCCATAGATATCATTGTAGCTGTCACTAATTCAAAATCAAGGTCAACTGACCCTGCTCTGCATTTGAATACATGCCACAGAGCATGACAGGATGTCATCTGCTTAACTGTATCATGTAATACCTGCTTAGTATCTGCATTTGTTATGTTTCTCAACTCGTTAATTCAGGTTTTCCCTTAATTTGTCACTCGTGTGTACAAGTCTTTGATTAATGACAACAATAAAATAACATCAATCAAAAAGTCTAATTGACTTGTCTTGTTTTGTAATGAGTGCATAAATCAAAATAACATTCCTTATTGGTACGGATTCTTGTAACAGGGCTAGCTCTTTACAGACTCTGAAATCTGAAGACAAAATTAGAACAGGACGGAAGTTGAGCTTGTTTCCTATCAGAGGCAGGTTTAAGAAGGCAGCTCAAGGCCCAGGGTACAACATTTTACATGGAACAGCAACTCCCACCTTAAGCACAGAGCATGGCTAACAATCAGACACACCTGAGGTTAAAGGTTTGGACAGGGGTTGACAAAAGTGGAATGCAGTTATGTAGACATGAGTGGTACGCAAATGTGTGGCACCACTGCTGAGACCTCTGTGTGCACACCCACCACCCCCTGCCACCCCACACCAAAACCACGTCAGAGACTTTTGCTCACACCCCCAGGAACACAACCCTCTCCCCATCCTGGACAGGAGCCAAGACACAAACCTCTGCACCCGCCAAACAAACCACCTACCCCGCCCCAACCACGACCAAGACAATCATTTTCATTTTGGTGCGTACCAAGTAATTCAAGTAGGTACTCAGTTCTACAGCAAAAATGTGTCGACTCCTGGGTATGGGTCCCTGCAATGAGAATAACTGTTCAAAAGCTGTCCCTTTGATAGCATGGGGAAAACAGAGTGAACATGTAAAGGAAAATCTCCACTTCTCTTTTGCCACAGAAGACCACCCACTTAATTCCTATAGAACTTCCGCAGAAAGGACGCGATGTGCTACATCCAGGTAGAGAGCGCCTGTACTTTTCTCATCATGGTCCAGCATGGTGCTGTTCATATGATTTATTTCATTTTATACAAGTGGGCAAAGCCCAAATTTACAATTACATGTGGTCCTTTTACAGCATAGTGCATGTAGCCTGAAACTAATGGTTAAATGAATCATTGCATTACTATTGATTCTGTTGATTCTATTGATACAGAGGTCAAAAACAAAAACTTACATCTGGATTTTTTTTCCCATTTTTTATTCACAAAACTGTAACATCTGTTACAGTTTTGCCCCATATGGTTTAACTCTTTTCCATTTTGCCACTTTCTTTCACACCCTGCCTTTATTTTCATCTTCCATGTGGCTACTGTTTTTGTTTTGATACTGTGTCATGCTCTCTGCCTGTTTTCCCTGCTCCACATGGTTTCTGATTCAGTTTTCGTGCCTGGCTCGTTTCTGTATTGCCTTCCTGTTTAGTATTTTCACGTGTCAATTTGTAACCCCCATCTTGTTCTTGCTGTATACTCCCCTGCCTTTGTGTTTTGTTTTGTTTTTCGTTGATCTGCTATGGCCTTTCTGTGTTCCCCTGTGGTTCTAGTCATGTTTTTTTGCTTTTTTATTTCTTCTGTCATCCCTTCTGTTATTCCTGCTCTGTGTTTTACCTGGTTCCAGTTTATTATCCATTTTAAACCATTTGTGTTTTTGCAGTCTCCCTTTCTCCCTGTAACAGCACCATTTGAAGCTTTGGAGCATTTGATTGTGATTTTACCAATACTAAACGCTCTGCAATTACTTGGGAAAAAAAGCTCTTCAGCTCTTAACAATACCACTCAGGAATACATGGCCGTCACCAGTAAAGTTCCTTTTTTTGAAGACATAGCAATTTGTGCCAGAAATGCATGTCAATGGCTTCTTTTTTGGATCTGTCTTTGCTATTGTAAAAAAAAATTTTTAGAAAAAGTATTAGAAACTGTCAATTAATCGGTGCCATAAAATCCACTGCATAAAATCAAATAGGAAAATATGCTTGAAATAAGCAGTAAAAGTGCTAAGTAAAATGTCTTGAAATAAGCAGTAATATCTATTTTTTTTATTTTATTTTAGTGGAGCACTAGTATTATCCAGTTCTCCCTTCAAATAAAATATTCTAATGTGACTAATGTGCTCTTTTGAAAATTGTTTAAACCTACAGAAAGTCTTTGTGTTGGAATCAGGACTCCTTCAACCTCACTTTCAGCTAGTCCTCTAAACTGGCTGAACTTTGATATGTTCAGGTCTAGGGCTGTGTGGTGTACCACCCTGTTGAATATCATAATTGTATTTATGGTTCAATCATGACACATCAACTGTTTCAGGTCTTGATTTATTAAATAAACTGCCAGACAAATTAATTCAGAGCTTGATTAACAAATGTTCAACAGCTGTGTAATGAGTGGAATGAATTTTTGGTCATGCTTCTGCCAGCTCCAACCAGGACAATACAGGCTGGATTTTAGCAAGCCAACATGTAGAGGAGTCACCTCTGATGGAGCTGTTGGATTTTTAAATATATGTTAGTGCTTGTACTGCAACCAGGCCATTTATACAAGTGGAATTCTGGCTGCTTCCTGATACAATTTAAGGGGGAGACACAGATTTGAGGAGTCAAGTGACTGTTTTCTTGTAATGTTCTGCTTTACAAAGTTGTTTGTCACAAACAATTATGGACAGGGACCTGTTATGTCTTTTTATCCATTAGACGCCCATCCACAATCTGGGAAGACACAGAATCACAGTGTGATTCATTCCAGAACATTTGGACGTGAGCACGAGGTACTGCCAATGGTGCTCAGGCAGAGACAACACGTGTGCTGACAAACATCATTTTTTTTTATAAGAGTGTGCCACTGAGACCAAGCACAACATTTTGTTTTCAATCATAAGCCATTCTGGAACAGCTCTCAGGAGTAAAACTGCAATCCACAGCACAATGAAACCCAAACAAAATGCCTCAGTTGCTGCATTCCACTTTGGTTTGCCTTGGCTTCATGCATTTTACAGCTACATTCTGAAATATAAATTGTTCTTTGACATGTCTAAAGAACCTACCAATGGATGGTTCTTTAAAGAAGGTCTGTCACATCTGTAGCACACATCTGTGAAAATCACATCTTCAATTGGCTTCTGTTGTACGTGTAAATTTCCGTTTTGAAACTCACTGTTATGAAACTGTTCCTTAAAAAAGCAATTTGTCCATTATGGAGTAAATCAAAACTTGCTTGGTAACCTCATATTATTTATTTCACAACAGTGTTAGGGTTAGGCTTTGGGCCAAAGTTAGTGTAAGGGCCAGGATGAGGGTAAACTTTAGACTTTGTATTGAGGTTAATGCTGGGGATAGGACCAAGGTAAGAGCTAAGTTTAGATTTAGGGTTGAGATTAAGTTTCAATTTGGGGACATGTTGTGGGTTAGAAAGAACGTTCATTTGTGTGTTTCGAACATAAAATGGTTTAAATAAATTAGAATGTTAAAATTTGGTAGGAAAAACTCTAGATGGCTCTGCTAAAAAACGTGCACAAGAATCGACCCTTTGCTGTTAAGAACTGGTACTGGTTCTCTAAACAAATCTGATGGTCAGCCTCCTCAGTTTGACCTAATGTCAGCCATACTAGCTATCAGCAAATTAATTTAGTAAAATGAATAAACATTATGAGGTTAGGAGTGGGCTGAGTGGGGCAAATAGTATCCATAGAGAAAGTGCTTGCCAGTGCAATTAGATAGTGTACATGTTGTAGAGATCGCCTTTATTGCTTTTGCTGTAGACCAGAATCCAAAAACATTTTTATAAAGCACCAAAAATTATTATAAAGTGAGGGAGAAACTCCTTTTAAACACAAGTCATTATCCCCTGCTAAGGCACCTAACTACTCTGCCCACAAAACAATACTTTAACCTGTACACCAGCTACATGGAGCATGAAGAGTAGCAGTTGCATACAGGGATGGCAGGTATTAATGGCCCAGTTGGAGCTCTCCCTCTACTTCAAAGAACAAAAGACAACAAAATATGCTTGCATTTTTGGCATCTGCATGATTCATTTGCTTTGGTTCATAGAAGGTTATTGGATTTCTGTGGACCTACAAACAAAAGCACCACCAGCAGGTTGTAAGAAATGGGATTTGGTGAAGATGCAGCTGATTCAGTTTAGGTCAGGTTGGACTGATTGAAGCTATCCAGCCAATCACAACCTCCCTTCAGAGAAGAGAGAAAAAAGCCAATTAAAGTAACTGATGCTATCTGAGTGAGAAAATGTCTTCTGCAGCTTTCCACAAATTTGAAGTTTGAAACAATACTATCTGTCTGTCCTAGGTCAGTGGATGCTAGAGGCTGCCCTGTCTTGTGTGACTTTTATTTTGATATTTTGTGTACACTGGGGTGGCACCATGGCGCAAGGATTAGCGCTGTTGCCTCACAGCAAGAAAGTTCTGGGTTCGACCCCGAGTTCGGGATAAAGGAGTAGAAAATGAATGAATGTACACTGGTTTTATGTGTTAGTGTTTATATAGGTCTGGTGTTTCTGTTTAAGTGACTGTCCTTGCCCACTGGCCCTTGGCATGAACCATGTCTGTATATAAATTGTTGTAACCCAGGGTTGGTCCACTGTCTTCATATGCTTAGTTTACCTCGTATGCAGTTCGAGGTGTTCCTTGTGTTTTTGAGCCTTGTGCTTTGTTTATGTTTGTTAGTAAAGAGGAGCAAAGTAGAAATCTGTGCTAGGCCTCCTTAGCCATGTAGTATCTGACAGTATTACACTGTGTAGATAGTTATTAATATAGATTTTACTGTCACACTGTTCCCTTTTTATATAACCTATGAAAGATTTTAAAAAATAATAATAAAGTTGTCTAGATGGTAGCTAATGTAAATGGCAGACAGTAGCATTTAGTATCGAAATGCTAAGGTGTGAGGAACTCTATATTTGTGGGCCTTCTCTTGAACCACTGCATTTTCCTATCATGTCATTATCTTTCTCTGGTTGACAAGATCATTAGGATGCACCAAAGACCAAACCAAAAAAGCAGAAGTAGTTTAATTCCTTAAAAAAATGCAAGGTAGAGGCTATAATATGGTCTTGATGTTTTATAGTATATGAAAACATGTATTACAGACACTAAAATGTCTGATATCAATACTTAATAGCAGAACTAAATCAAGGTTATGGTGTGACACCACACTGTATATTAAAACCTGATATTAGCTACATACTGTATGTGTAAAAAAAAAATGCAGTATTGTATTACGATTTATTATTTTTCCAAAGCAGAAATTACTCGCCCCCCTTTTCAATAGGAACATGTAAAAAAAGATCATATTATATATTTAATATTTTGTATAGTGCTGGTATACAGAATCCTGAAGTAATTTGAAGGGCTGTCAAATATGGTGCTATAGTGTATGAGCTACTGAATTTTAGCCCTCCCATCAAATATTATGACGAGATGTCAATTGCATCACAGCCCCCACTGTGACGACCACCCCATCCTCGGTCCGGCTTTCCCGCTCCCAGTCCCCTGAGTATTAGTTCGTCCCTTTTCTTTT
>JBBMFX010000080.1:14383540-14396488 GCA_037832545.1 Rhabdalestes septentrionalis | reverse complement strand
GCAACTCCTGATACAGACCAGCTAGGTTAACAACCCTAAATATGTATCCTAAAGGCATGCGTTATTATGCACAGATCATGCAGCACCAGAAAAATCCCCAAGCCCAACACCGGATTTGGAAGAAGGTGAGCACGTAGCCTAAAAGATTATTTAAAGTCTCCAGATAAAATATCAACACTTTGACTGCCAACAATGTAAAGTTACATGATGAAAACTATTGTAGCCGCTGTTTAACTTATAGGCTATCTCAGGAACAGAGGCATGTGGAAATAAACGGTTTCACCTACTGAGAGCTTAGACTCTCACCTTTCAAACGAGCCCATGTGTCTATATACAAAAATCGCTAAACTGCTGACAGTCTGGGACGAAGCTTCCGAAAACGGCGCGGCAGTCAAAGTGTTGAGTTCTTGGTCAATATGTGTTGAAATTACCAACGTTAAGGTTTGTTTGTTTATGTAACAAGCTATAAATGTTATTTTGTTTAGCCTGTAGGTTATCTATGCCCTGGCTATCTCATCCAAGCATTTAGTCTAGTCCTACAGCCTGAATTATTATTATTATATAGATATTTTGTAGTGTCTTTCTGAAAGGTCTCATCAGGGAGCCTTTACATAAAAAAACAAACTGTTGTGATCAATTATTAATTACATACTAAACTAATAATAGGCTGATAGGAAACTCCATTAGTAGTGCGCGTGTGTTGGTACGGTTTGGGGGAAGCAAGGGGCCAAAAACATTTTCTTTCAGGGGGCCCAAAATGGCTAGCTACGCCCCTGTACCCGAGTCCTGATCAGGAGGTAATATCCAATTCCGATTGAGTCTGAAACCACGTGATCGGATCGGGACATCCCTAGTTTTTATTACTCAATGTATCTACAGCTCGCTGAGATAAAAAGTGCTGACAAGTCCATTGATAAGATTTTAGTTTATCACAGTTTATCACAATATCTGCCAAATTTAATCAAATCACACAATGTGACTTCAGGGCCAACATATATTTAAGGATAGAGATTCACATTAGTGTGTATATAGTTCACTTCAGTGTGAGATTTTTATCCTGATTTCAACCCAGTGTACTCTCCTTCTTGCTCCCTAAGCGGACTCTGGTTACAGTGCCACCTCCATTGATCGATGATACTGGATGATTCATCTTCATTAGTGCTGAGCGCCTTTGATCCACACACCATTGGGAAGATTAAGTGCAGCCTGGGGAGTAAAAGGGAGCAAGCCTGGGCCAAACAAGACCACAGACACGGACCAGACGTGGTGAGCGGTTTACCAAATAAGCAGGGGTAATAGACTACAGACTTATATCTGGGCTGTTCTAAACCCTCTGTGATTATTAGGATAATGCGGTCAATAGCAAGTAGGTTTCCACTGACTCCATTTGCTTTCGTTATTCATAGAAAGAGCACGGTTTGCTATGACAACAAAACAAAATAAAATATGCATGGCACTATCTGCTTGGCAATAGCGGTTAATAGAGGACACTTAACATTTCCATGCAAATGGTAGCTCTGGGCAGGGCTGGAAATTGGAACAAATGAGAAATCAATATGCACGGCTTGCATTTTTGCCCCGGGCAAGACCATAGGGCGCAATCTGGACAAAAAAGCACAAACAGATGTGATCTGTGTATGGGAAAAAAATACAAAATGGCATATTCACATGGGCTTTGAATCTTTTGACTAAATCACAAACATAGACTTCCCAAAAAACTGTTTAATGTGACATCAGAGATTTCCAGCATTGTACACTGTGAGCGTAGTATCACACACATATTTTGTTTTATCTCTTCTTTTATGCAACCTTCTACTTCTGCAACCTTCTACTTCTCATTGATTTTTCATTGTTTGTCTAGTGAGTCAGGTGCACCACATCCAAAAACAATTCTGCTATATAAATTTTTGATAATATTGTTTATTATATATATATATAAACTAAATCAGAGTTTTAATTTAGCTTGTGCCGTATTCTAGGCCCAGGTATTCCTGAACAAGATAGTTGTACAATCTTACCCAACATGAATTTTATATTGTATTAAACCAAATATTACTAAATATTTTTATCATTTGGTTTTGTCATGTCCTGTATCCAGTGCTATGATACTTTGCTGCCTGTAAATTTAGTCCAGTCATGAATTATTTTTGGTTGACACTTGTTTACATAGTGACTCTGCTGCTCAGCTGTGCTGAAACTTGAGTGTTTCCTTGTATGTCGTTTTACGCAAAAGCATCTGCAAAAAGAGTGTAATATAATATAAATGTAATTGAGAGATTTTGTTGAATAGGAAATCGGGATGGCACGTAAGATATTTTTGCCACGAAAATGAGGTATCAATTTTCTGCTAAAGTGGTAAAATCACTTCTCCTGTTTAAAAAACACTTGATACTGTCATTCTGTTTCATACATCCAGCAGCTTCTGGCACTCTAAAGCAATCGCATTTCACACTGACAGATTTACAGAACTCTAGCCTAAAAGCCATGGTGAGCACCAAAGCAGGCATTCATATTCATGGTTGGGATGCAGGCGAAAGTTTTGTTGTCCTTCATAAAGTGCCATCCAAGATAACTTTTTACATGGAGTCACCTGGTTTTGGTTCCAACTAAAATTCCCAACAAAATTTCAATGAGTGACAGGACAAATTTTGGATGGGTAAAAAATGTGTTAAAAAATTTCTCATCCGACCACAAAGGCTAAGTCTCCATCTCCTTCTGCAACCACTATCTGCAATGTTCGAATGACTTCGAATGCCCCCTTGACGCTGGGAGCATTTGTGTGTTCAGCTGTTAGCTAACATTACTACGTTATGACATGCTTCTCAATCATCTAATATGTTACTTAAATGTAATTTCTACTTTTTCCCTGGTTTAATAAAAATATGTATTTCGTTAAAAGCACTGATAATTAAGTTCCTGACTATGGAAATTCTAGAAGAGTCTAAAGAGTTAACAAAGAGCAACTTTGTAATACTAAATAGTTTTAAGTTATTAGAGCCAGACATTACGGTCAGCTTTTAGAATAAGCTGAAATACAGCACAGCAAAACAGAAATGGAGATTATCTACGCACATCATTCTTAAAGGTAATGTTTAATTATAAGGGATACAAAGAGTTTGGAAAGTGGTCATGTGAGACAACAGCTGTTTTTGGTAAATAAACAGACAGAAATGTGGATAAAAAGGGTACTATGGCCTTCAGCAGACATTTAGTTTTGAATTACTGCAGCTTAGAATCTTGCATGCAATGAGCTGTACTAGCATATTAAATTTCCACCATTGTATATTGTGCTTCATTTCCAACATTGCATATTGATAGTACACACAGCCTTGAACCACGGAGACAGAGGTCATCCTGGTTTCACCTTGAGAGTGATTTACTCCTCTGAACATTTCTGATGGAAGATCTGGGCCCTTGATTCACACTGAGTAAAATTCCTTTTCCAAAGCTTTGCCCTAGTTCTTTTGACAATTATTTGTTTAGTAGTATCTGTCATTTTGGTAAAAACAAAACGACTGTTAGTGGATGGAACAAGAAAACGCTACTATTTACACTTGGACATTTCAGGCTCAGTTCAATGCATTTCATTCATTCATAAACGCTAAACAAGCATCTAAAGAAAAGGATTACTTGCTGGGTCATCAATATACCCATGAATGAGAAATTAAATAGGCATACAACTAAGTATATTCTTACCTCTGAGGCAGAGGGGTAGTGAGGTAAGGTGCAAGGGGCAGTTTCCAAACACACTCAGAAAAGATGCTGTCATTAAACAAAATCACTTACTGTAATCACTTATTAACAAAACACAGGACAACTGACACTGACCAAAGACTCAAACATACACTTATGTCAAAATAAGAGTCTCCAAAACAAAACCTAACCAACAGCAGCTTCTTCCAACCACTGGTCGAGATATAAGTTCAAGTTCAAGTTCAACTTCAAGTTTATTCAAATAGCACATTACCATACACAGGATGTCATTCAATGTGCTTTACAGCAATGGAAAGTAAAATGAAGAATAAACAAATGAAAGAAATAAAACAAGATAATGAGAGGGGTAAAAGACGTACAAGAATACATAAAATAGCATTAAAAGTGCAATAAAAGGGAAGTAAAAATGCAAATATTTAGAGAGAGTCAGAGGGGAATAGTTCTGTTTTTAGCAGCTTTTTAAAGCTGGCTACAGTGTGTGCAGATCTGATAGTAATCGGCAGCTTGTTCCAGCAGCGAGCTGCATAATGACTAAATGCCATTTCACCACGTTTCGGATCTTCTAGCGGGAATATAAACTTCAAGCATATCAGAGATGTATGGAGGACACAAATCATTGAGTGACTTGTACACAATAAGGAATGTTTTGAAATTCAATTCTGTACTGAATTGGGAGCCAGAGTAAAGCCCTGAGAACAGGACTTATGTGCTCTCTTTTCTTGGTTTTAGTTAGAACTCTCACGACTTTGAATGAGTTGGAGCTGTCTAATAGCAGCTGTCTAAATCCCGGTGAGGAGAGCATTACAATAGACAACCCTGCATGAAATGAAGGCATGGATCAGTTTATCCAAGTCTTGTTTGAACCCAAAGTCTTTAACTTTAGCTGTTTTTGAGGTGCCAAAATGCTGACTTTGTGACAGCTTTAGTGTGATCATCAAAACTAAGGTCTTCATCCACCAACACATTAAAGTTTTTTACATGGCTAGATGTCATAAGTACTCTAGATCCCAGGTGGGAACTAAAGATTGATCTTCTCTCTTTATTATTTTTCTTTATTTAATAGAAAATTATGATGCATTCATTTATGTACTTTCTCAAGGCACAATGAGTAAATTGGGCCAAAGTCACTTGGTGGAAGATGTAGATAGGTCTGAGTGTCATCAGCATAGTTGTGATAGGACACATCATTCTCTTTAAGAATTTGATCCAGAGGAAGCATGTTTCAGATTGAAAAGGACACTCCTTATGGCATGGCAGTTTTCTTCCATTCACATAAGCCCACTGAGACAAAATATCTCCAGCCTTCCAGGTATGACTGGAAACAACTAAAGGCCATACCTGAGAACCCAACCCAATTTTCAAGTCTGTCTAGCAGGATATTATGGTCAACAGCATCAAAGGCTGCACTCAGATCTAAAAGCACCAGTAGTTATTTTTCCTGCATCTGTACTCATGTGAAAATCTATGATAGAAAACTGTAAGAACAAATTGTGCATCATGTATTTGGGGCCACTTAGCTGCATGACACTGTCCACTGTTCACCACAAAAAGTGCCTACAATGAGCATTTGAGCATCAGAACTGCACCATACAGCTGTAGAAGTATGTGGCCTGGTCACATTTTCATGTGGACAGACAAGTGCATGTAATTTAATTTTGGAGAGATGGCACCAGGATGTACTATGAGAAGAAGGCAAGCTGGTGGATGAAGTGTGATTCTCTGCTCAGAAGCTTGACATTCCTGTGTAACTTTCACACATATCACCTACCATTTTCGAAGATCAAGAACCACCTATGATCCATTAAACAGCCAATGATATGTGCATTTAAGTAATATGTCTTTACCTTTAGTGTACTACAATGTTCACAGCAGGAATCTAAAATAAAACGAAGCACAAACTTTCACACATATGCAGAGTGTATAGTAATGGTGCTCCTTCATAGAAACAACATATGGTAAGATGTGTCTTAACAACTTTTTCAGGCTAGCAACATGCTACACTCAGGTATACCCATGCTGTGCTCAGCACAATTACTGATATGTTTAACATCTCCCCTATTTTGTATGTGTGGTTACATTGTGTTTTATGAAAACCTCCATTGTGCCTATTTTATGAAAACGCCTTCATGTTGCCTTAGTCCCTAGAAAGATTGGTTGTATTATGTTAACAATGTCACATAGCAGTTGTTCTTAATCCATTACAGTTTTCCCGACTTTTAGAGTAGATCTGTACATGACACACATATGATTGATCTCATTTACTCTGTGTACGTCTTTTGGACTTTGAAAAGAAAAATACATATGTTAGATTGAACTATCCAAGCTAGTGTTAAAACACAAATGTCTGGGCAACTTTTTCAGGTCCCACCATAGTAGGCAGCAGCAGATGAAAAAGGGTAAAAATTTATATATTACTTACATTAGGACAAGTATGTGTCTGGGCTCAGCCCACTTTTGTACAGGCTGATTACACATGACAGTGTTACTGACCAGGACAAACAACAGCATAACATGTTCTTACGTCCTCAGCCTGAGGTCTTAAAAGAATCTCAGAGCATTACACAGGGAAATCTAAAGGAATTTCCAGTTTTTCAGCCACATGTTTTTGTCCCTGAGTTTGAAGACTGGTATTTGCAGACATTTTTGAGAGTCTCATTAAGTGCCAGTGGGGCTTTACATTCCAAGCATGCTTTAAGCTTGAAAAGGGCCCTGTAGAACAAAAATGAAGATAAAAAATACTGGATGAGCATTGCAAAATTCCTGTTGTTCTTGGTTAGGGATGTAATGACACACACAAATTTGATGCTTTTTACACCACTGCAAATACTATTTTGAGTACATTTAACATGCCCTGTACCAAAAACAAAACAAAACAAAAACATCACATGAATGCATATAGTACAGTAGCACAGTGAAAGGTAGGCCAGCTTGCTCTGCCGAAGCTATGGTACACTGCCACATCTCATCTGCATCATATCGTTGACAGTGAAACCATGTAAGATGCCTGTGAGCTGTCTCTTCCACTCTGGATGACCCCCTTTTAGTAATCATAACACTGTAATCTAATGCTGAAGAGCTGTCATGTCCCTGTCCACCCGTCATGCTAATATGACATTAGCCAGCACATGATGCCCCAGATGTAGCCTGCTGGGCTGACATATGACCTGCCATGGCACAAACAAGATGATTTCTGTTTCGTTCCATATTGTCACATGCTTCACATGCTTCAAGGAGGACCTCTGTTTAGGTCTTGGACCACAGCTGTAAAGATACTCTAAAACACACACTAACAAAAAAAATATTTAATCTTTTATCAAAACACAAGTCATATATCCATTAAGTGTCATATGTCCATGCTGTGATGTGTCATATAAAAGATATTATGTACTCTAAGTCTATATATTAGCACAAGTCTTTTTTTGAAAAAATATTTTTAGAGTAAGGGTCCAAATTGTCAAGCCAAGCCAAGTCGGTTTATTGTCATTTCAGCCTCAAGGACCAAAGAGCAACTCAAGGACAAAAACACAGTACAACACAAGGCCTTCTGCTGCCCTTTGCTTTACTCAAACCTGGCTCAGGTGAACGAATGTCGGATGCTGCCTTAAACCTCCCAGGATTCCACCTACATCATGCGGACCATGTAACGGAGCTCTTGTTGAAAACAAAGGGCAGTAGGATCTGCTTCTAAATAGAAAAAGGATGTACTGATGTCACAGAGTTACAGAAATTCTGCAGCCCAAATCTAGAAACTGCAAACTGTTTTATTCCCCACAGGAGTTTTATTCCTTCATCCTGGTTGGAGTTTACATTCCTCCTCAGGCCAACGCAAACAATGCACTGTGTTGGCTGACCAAATTCCTGATTCTTTTCTTATTGTCCTTGGGTATTGTAACAGAGCAAATCTAAACCACAAACTCCCTAATTACAGACAGCATATTAACTGCCCCACCAGGCACAATATCACACTGGACCACTGTCACATCACTTTAAAAGATGCCTATCGCTCTGTCCCTTGGGCAGGTCAAAACTGTGAAGAAGTGGACCAATGCAGCAAAGCAGGAACTGCAGGTCTGTTTTGACTGCACTGATTTGACTGTTTTGGAAGCTGTATCTGATCATCTGGAGGAGCTGACTCATATATCAGTTTTTGTGAAGATGTGTTTGTGCCAACCAAGACGGTCTGCACATACAATAACAATACCATGGTTCTCTCCTAAATTTGTAATATCTTTGTCAGGCCAAGGATGATGGCTACAAAAATGGTGACAGAGTCCTGTGCAAGCAAGCCAGGAATACACTGACCAGGAAGATAGAAGCAGATAAAAGAAGCTACTCTGAGAATCTGAAAGAAAATTTCTTAGCAAACGACTCTGCATCAGTGTGGAGAGGCCTGCAAGACATCACCAGGTCCAGATGCCCCTACCTCCTGAGAGACAAGCTGAATCAGACCAAACTCTCCTCCATCCTTAAAAAGACCTTGCAGAGGATGTATTCCTGGAGACAACTGGGGAAGATGGGGAGCCTGTGATTTAAACCTACACTGAGGTCAATGAATCTGTCCTGTGATCCTCCATCACAGTCTTGTATGGAGGAGCCACTAAACAGGATAGGGACAGACTGCAGAGGACTGTACAGGCAGCAGAAATGATCATCGGCGCCCTCCTGCCACCCATCCAGGACCTGTTCTGCTCAAGAACCAGGAAATGGGCAGATAAAATCATCACAGACCCCTCATACCCTGGACACAGAGTTTTTGACATGCTCCCTTCTGGCAGAAAATGAAGAAACCTGCACACCAGGACAACCTGACCCTGAAGTGTTTTTTTGCTTTGCCATCACCCTCCTAAATAGTTGATCTGTAACACTGATTCACATTGACTGCAACAGCACTTTATGTACACTCTGTGGTATTCATTTCTGTAATCCTGTATTTTCTGTATTTAGATTATTTTAATGAATTATAAACCTCCTGTTTATCTATGCTTCTTCCTAAAGAATTATATATATATAGTCACTTAAAAGTCACTTTTGTAGGTAAAATTAGGGGTTTAACAACCCCTAATAACAACTTTCCTGCATTCTAGTGTTACACTAGAATGCAGGAAATGGCATCTAATTCATTAATAGTCATGTGAGAATCATGTGAAATCATGTGAAAATCATGTGAAAATGAAGACTGCTTGGGCACAAACATACTTGGTGAAATTCAGGTGAATAGGGGCAAACATAGGACTGACTGTTCTGTGAATGTTAGAAGAAAAAAATCTTTCCATTAATGGCAGAACAGAGAAAAACTTGTTTCATCCTGTTCCTTGTCCTTGAAACGCAGCAGCTGAGGCTGGTCATGAGGTGAAAAAGACTTAGCCCTGTGTGCGCACTAATAAAGGATACAAGCTCAGGAAACAGGTCATTTCAGCCTGTGTTCACCTGTTCCAGTTCCTACAGCTGGATTTACCTCAGCTTTGAAATATTTCCCCCAACACAAATCTGTGATCTGTGATCATTGCCAAGTAAACCTTTACCAAGAGTTTTTGCACTGGAGTTGCTGCAGGCATTTATCTCAGGGGCTGTTGCCTTCTTGCCTTCTGTTGCAATCTACTGTGCAACTGGAAGATAAATGAAAAGTGAGCTGATGATTATGATGACAAAGGATAACATCCCTATATATGGCGAGAGAGGAGATGGGGTCTTATGGAAGACTAATTTAGCTTTACCCAGCATACTAAATAAGTTTTATTCCTTTATCATTAAAATAATGCATTAATGCGACTTAAGGCTATTGATGGAGGACATTTTCCCAATGGTTTAAAAGAGCTGGAAATAGTTCCAATGCTTCAAATACAGTTCAAATACTTCATTTATTAATTTCCCATCAGGATTTTATGGCTATATACTGATAGCCATAGCTTGTCACTTTTGTGTGCATCATTATAAGGCTAAAGAGAAGAAACAGCCATGATCGCACAAGTGATTAAAATTTTTATCCATTTAGCCAAAGCTATTCTTACTAACTGTTTTTTTTACAAGGAATAAAACATTCAAACCTCCAATTTCAGTTTCATGCCAAGGGCGTTGGTTGCTCTGAAGCAGAAGCAGATAATTGATTTGATCATGATTTTTTTCTAAAGAAAATATTATGCAAATTTGTTTCAGATACCTCCCAAGACTGATACATTTAAACATAACAAAATTTGTTTTCTTAGGGCCACATGTCCAGCCAAGAACTACCCAGTAGCCTTTAGTCTTGATTTTCTTTGCTGTACAGCTCAGAAGTGTTCAGATTAATGTATTTAAATGTTTCATATAATGTTGCTTCTGGTTCATGTTCCACCAAATGCCAACCTTTTCTATAAGTTGTAATGAAATTAATCTCTTCTGCTTGTTTTTTGCCTCACTCTGTAGCTCGTAAAGATCCCGCTGGCAACTGGGCTCCATGTCCCTTAGGTTCTGGTGCATTTAAGGATAATGAATTGAAGTTCCTGAAAAGATTTTAATAAAGGAGTCAATTTGAAATAATTCACAATTCCAGCACAAGAAGCTTTCCAACTTTCTCTTTGATCTCTTTCATCAGCCCTCCACAGAGAGACATGTTTTCCTGAAGCAATGATCAACTTTTGCAGGCAATTGAGATAAAGAGGCCAAACAATATACTTTCTATCTTCAAATGTGTTTTCCCCCTCCTGTCCTAACTCTCAACATGTCTGACAGATCCTCTATAATCCTCTTTAAAGGAGGATTGAGGCAATACTCAAGCCATGTCTTTTTGCTCTGAGTGAAATTAAATAATCGGGCATCTGATAGGCTGAAGGTGGATAAGCTTCAGAAATGTGTTGTAGTTCCACCACCTCAAATGGCAAAAAAATAAGAAAAAAAAAACCTTAAGGGGTTACTCAGAAATACTGCAGTCCAATGGCACCTCTCCAAACCTGCCTGGAACTACCATGTCTTTTGCGGCTGGTGTCAACCAGCAAAATACTTTTGCTATGAGGGACTTCTACAGCGCTTCATTTCAGTCATATTGAAAGTAACCATTCCGTAACTTCTGAACATACTACAGCGGGAACAGCACAAAAATCTGTGTTTAACCTATTTATTATGTGAAACAGCAGGCAGTCAAGAGCACCATGCTGTGTGTGAGGACAGTACCTTGCTCATGTGTATGTCAGAGGTGCGTAGCAGTCTTCAGAATCAAACCTCTGACTTTCTGATCACAGGGTGAATGCCCTAACCATTCGGCTACCAGTGGCTATAGGACACCTTTATCTTATACTTGCACTTTATTTGGTATATCTAACTTACAGATTTACTATACACAGTACTACGCAAAAAGTCTTTCTTCAGTTTTTTTTCAGTTCAGATTTTTTATACTTTTTATGTAGTAATGAGCAACCAGTAAAGTTGAACCCCTAAAGGAGAGGTGCAGATGATTCCAGATGATCAGGTAGTGATCAGTGTTCTGGTGGTGCTAAACACTGAGTGGTAGGAACTCCTATCTAGGCTTCTTTTATCTTTAGGCCCTTTGCAATCTGTCACAATAAAACATTTATTCCCATTTCTTCCCATTTAATCTTCAAAATATGCCAAGGTTATGTCAGTTGAACAGGCAAAAAAATAGTATTTTTGCACCTACAAGGTGATGCAAAGCAAAATATAAATTTATTTATATTAATTTATGTTATTTCATAGTTTGATGTCCAATAGTAAATTAAAAATAAGTGAAACCCTTCATTAGTAGTTGTGTAGCATAGCTCTACAGACTGCAGTTCATCAGTTCTCATATATAATTTGTCATCCCCTTCTATCCCCTTTTTTGACCACCTCTGAATATATATTATTTAGATGGTGTAACATTTGGCGGAGCTAGAATTTTTTGCATGGGGTGGCCAGGGGGTTGCCACTGCTATTTCAGGGGGTCCACACACACACACACACACACACACACACACACACACACACACACACACGCACTGTGCTCAAAGTGGATATAATAAATTAAAGAATTCAAACGATTTATTTAGAAAAACAAATCATTAACAAAAACATTAGCAAAAAGAAATAAACAACCAAACTAAAATACTGCACTTGGACACAGCAGACCTGGATTTGAAAAGCAAAGTAAGGGATCATTTGTGTAATCTTTTCCACACACACCACACACACACACACACACACACACAGCAGGAAGGTCGACACTGTTCATGCTCTCTCACACACGCACGCGCACACACACACCGTGCATGTTAAAGGCAGAAATTGCTCAGGGCGGGAGGCGCGCCGCTCTCGAGCGTCTGAGAGGCAGACCACCGGAGACCGGGACCTGTGACGTCACCGAGACCACTGTAGCGGTGCTCCGGCCAAAATTCAGATTCAGGGTTTATTTGTCACATACAGTTTCAAACTAGGTACAACATACAGCGAAATGATTACAGCAGCGCGACCTTAAAAAAACTGTAAAGAAAAACAATAGAAACAGTCTGAAAGTCAACAGCATCAGGAACTGCCGTCAGTAAATTACATTTTGGGGTGGAACCCGGGGTGGCCAATCGGATGTCCGGGGGGTGTCTAGTGCCACCCCGCACACCCCTCTGGCTCTGCCACTGGTAACATTCCATGAATAGCAGTGATAAGGCACTGGGGTCACAGTATTTTATGTGATACTTTCAGACTTAGTGGTGCCACATGCCAGTTCCACTGCTATGTTGAGTGTACCACCAGCCAAAAATAGTTCTGAGGATAAAATGGACCACAGATTGCTTAAAAACACTTTCTAAGATTACATTAGCAAATATGACACATAATAATTATATCTCCAATGCAGTATGTAATTAATGTAATTGGATATAACAATTTTATGTCTTTACATTTAGACACGAAAACAGTATTTTCTAATTGTCTAGAGCAGCGTTCCCCAACGGGGGCGGTACCGCCCCCCTGGGGGTGTTAGAAACCCATCGGGGGGCCTTGAGAATGAGACAGCGGTAAGGGGGGCTGCTCAGACTCAAATGGGGGGCGTCAGTTTTATTAATTAGACATTATAAGCATAAACAATAAAGAGAATTTATTCATTTGGACACGAAATAAGATACAATAATATTTTCATGAAATGATTAGAAATAAATAGGTGGACCAGCGTCTGGTGCTCTGAGTACTTTCCCTAATGTCATTTCCATAGCAACCTCTGTAAACAAACGTGACCCGGAAGTCGGCGTCCTGTTTACTCAGATACGGGCCAAA
>JBBMFX010000080.1:14327149-14348713 GCA_037832545.1 Rhabdalestes septentrionalis | reverse complement strand
CCCGGGCCTGGAACCCCCGGAACCGGTACCTCCGGGCCTGGAACCCCCGGGCCTCGAACGTCCGAGCCCGGAAAACCCGGAACTGGCACCACCGGGCCTGGGACCCCCGGATCTCGAACCCCCGGGCCTGGAACCCCCGGAACCGGTACCTCCGGGCCTGGAACCCCCGGGCCTCGAACGTCCGAGCCAGGAAAACCCGGAACTGGCACCACCGGGCCTGGGACCCCCGGATCTCGAACCACCGGGCCTGGAACCCCCGGAACTGGCACCTCCGGGCCTGGAACCCACGGATCTGGCACCTCCGGGCCTGGAACTCCAGGATCTGGCACCTCCGCGCCTGGAACTCCCGGATCTGGCACCTTCGGGGCCTGGAACCGCCGGAACTGGCACCTCTGGGCCTGGAACCCCTGTATCCAGCTCCTCGGGATCTGGAATCCCCGGAACAGGCACCTCCAGACCCGGAACCCCCGGCTCTCGAACCTCTGGTACTGGAACCCCCGGACCTGTAACACAGAGGACTAGAACGCCCGGGTCAGGAACACCGGGGCCTGGAACGCCCGGTTCTGGAACCACCCAGGGACTGGAACACCCTGGGACTGGAACGCCCGGTTTAGGAACACTGGGGACTGGAACACCGGGGACTGGAACACCCAGTTCAGGAACACCGGGGACTGGAACACCTGGTTCAGGAATCACCCGGAGACTGGAACACCCGGGGACTGGAACACCCGGGTCAGGAGCGGCAGGATCTGGGCCCCCGGGGACAGAGACAGCAGATCTGGACTCACCCTGGCCCACGCTACGCAGAGCTCCAGCTCCTTCACGAGGTCTTGCCTCATCTCCCTGACGGGCTGAAGCTGCTCCAGGATCTTCAGCACCTGGATGATGCAGCACTCAAGCCCTGCCATGAGCTCTTCACACTCCCGCTCCATACTCTCGTGGGGCGGCAGGCTCTTCGCCGGACGAGGCGGCTGCAGCCTCATCGGAGCTTGTGCGCAAGTGCGCATCTCTTCTGGTTGCAGCGGCTGCACATCCTCCGTGGCTCGCGGAGAAACCCTCTTCTTTTTATTTGGCTCAGCCCCTCCGTGGTAGACAGTGGAGGGGGCTGAGCGGAGGAGTGATGGTTTCCCCGGCCCTCGATCCTTCTCCTCGCTAGGTGCAAGTTGTGGTGCGGGACTCGTTAGCCACAGCTCTTCGACCACGTCAGGATGGATGTGGAGGATGGTCGGTGTGGAGAATGGGGAGAAACATTCTGTCTGGCTTCCTCCCCGCTGTTTGCTCTCGTGCGGCGGCAGCTCCTTCGCCGGACGAGGCGGCTGCAGCCTCGCCGGAGCTTGTGCGCATGCACGCTCCTTCTTGGGCTGTGGCTGCTGCGGATCCTCCATGGCTCGCGGAGAGACCCGTTTCTTCCTTTTTTTCGACTGCTGCTGCTTCGTTGCCCCGCCGTGGTGGACGGTAGCAGGACTTGAAGGAAGGAGTGAGGGCGCCACAAGCCCTTCGGATTTCCTTAACCCCCCTTCCAGGACAGACGAGGTGCGGTGGGGATACTCCAGGAGGCTCTCCTCCTCTGCATCCCACTGGATGCACTCCCAAGGCTGCTCCCACAGCGGACGGCTTCCTCGGAAGAGCTCCTCCCAGGAGTCTGCCTCGTCCCACGCCGGCAGCCAGGGGGGGTTCTGGACCTCTGACTCGTGGTCCTCTCCCTCGGTCGAGGAAAACTCGGTCGCCCACTCGTTCAGAGTGGCATTCCACTCCCAGACTTCTTTCTCCTTCGCAGCAGTCAGTCTTTTGTGGAGAGCTGTGTATCTGTCACGGGATCCGGTGCGAGCCTTCACCCGTGAGCTACCTCTTTCATCCTCAGGGACGAAACGGAGGACAAGGGGACGTGAAGACATTTCAAAAGAAACTTTAGTTAATAAAGAGATCGCAAATCTGGCACACGGGCCGAACAGGATACAAACTTAAACAGGCTGAAAACACACGGGCAGGGGAGTGAGGCGATAAACAGCTAGTGAGTGGCAAACACAAACAGACCTATATACATGACTTAACAAGACCTAAATAAGACACAGGTGAAACCGGGTGAACTAATTGTAACCTATACCAGTGCTCACACAGACACACAGACACGTGACCACCAAAACACAACAGAGCTTCAACATAAAAGTCCTAGAACAGAAAACCGTGGAGACATGAACAGAATACATGAAACACCACCCAAAACCCCAAAACACAATCAAAAGCCTACTGAACTGAAAAAAAGACGGCGGCCCTAACAGCCACCGTCACAGGTGCCCATGTTTACAAAGCGAGGCCTAAGAAAAGCAATGCAGAATTTTAGTGTGGAAGAACACCAGTGCTCTTTTGACTGAATTGGCACAAATTCCCATGGACAAATTCCAAAATCACAAGGAACACTTTCACAGAAACAGTTTCACATGAACTCCAAAGAAATCCACCCTCAAGTGTCATATGGTTTTCCTGCAATTTCCTACAAGGTTGATACAATTATTTAAGCCACTACACTTTTCCCCAAAGCTGAACACATGCCAGCAGTCTCCTCTTAAGGTAAATAGCTGTTTTTTCCACCCTGAGTCTGAAAGTTTGAACTTGTTTCAGTTCAGTTCAATAAGCAGTTTCAATGGGTAGGAGAATTAGTTCGCTTGTTGCACTTAGGAAATAATATTTGTATTATAGCGTGCCTCATAATTCAGCGGATCAAGGGTGGGGGAGTGGGTGGGGTGCGTACACAGGACAAAACCTGCCAGTTTTGGAACCTCACTTGTTTACCACAGGATGTAATAGTCATGCTTTTAAATAGCCCTACTATTTTTTCCATAGACAAAATCAACCTGTAGTGAATACTGATTATTTTGCCATTAGTATTACAGCCAACAGAATGTGCCCATTATATAACATGCAGGGCAAAGATTGAGTTCACCACCTAATTTTCCAAGTTTGCACACTAACTCAAGCAGTGCCTTATGCCTGACACTGCAAAGATTTCTCTGCCCTGACCTTCAATGGTGTGTCAGACAGTGCTGTTCCTCGTGTCATGGAGTGGTCAGCTTTCATGTTTCCACAAAGCAAAATGGCTTCTTGTCAGGGTGGATAGGAATTCAGGCAATGTGGAGACTTAATTATTACATCCCTCTGTGTGCCGGCTCTATTAGTGTAGTTCAGGCCTACAAAGACACTATTATGTGAAATGTGACACTGGTTGAGATCATAAGGAGGTCAGTATGACCTCTGATAATGTTAGAGTGTATAGTATTCCAGAAATAATGATCCATGAGGCCTTCTTCTAAGCTCACATTTTTATATTTTACTGGATGGAACCTTTTCCCTTAAGCAGTATTTTTTGGGAAGGGTCGGTTCTACAAGTAAAGCAACAAACCAACTACCATCTCATTATTAATTACAGACATGGGAATTAATATTTCAATTACAGACTAGCTTCACAAAAATAATGTACAAATATTTAATTTAGCTGAAAAATGAGCAAAGCCTAAACCATTTACTGTAAAATAAGAATCAATTTTAATTGTCAGTAACATTATCTAGCACACAACTAGCTGTGCTGAAAGAAAATAATAGTGCATTTTCTCTGCTCACAATCTTACTCAAATATCTACAGTTATACAGAATCATATGCCGATTCTATTTTTTTTTTTCCTAAGAGTGAACACACCAGTAAAACACTGGCTCTGTGGAGGCTAGATTACATCACCTCAATAATAATCAACAAAGTAATCATTTAAACAACAAGAGATACATCAACACACTTATATTCATTCTATTATTTACATTGGTGCTTAATGGTAATTACCTTTACCAGAAAGGATTTTAAAATTTGGTAAAATGTTGTTTGCTTCAGCTGTAGGTGTTATGATAGAGGAGGGTACTCTTGAGAACCATAAGGCCCTGGTGGTTACAATCTTGAGAAAGAACCATTAAAGCCTTTACTGGCCTGCTAGTCAAATGAATAAGACTAGTTCCAGTTTTCTGGTACCAATATGTTCTGGTAATTTTCCTAAAGTGTCCCAGTGTTCCATCATGCCATCAGGTCCATCATTTTGAACCAGTCACACACATGTTCTACTTGGACATGAACCACAAATTTAATGGGAGAATGAGCTAAAATGGGTCTGACAGGATTAGTGCTGTTATTAAGCCAAGGGTATGCTAGAATAAGCAGAGGAAACTATGCATTTTTGTCTGCAGAGTTGCTTTCTGATGATGTATGTTTGGTTATCTCCTAACTTGCTCTGAAACAGGTACAGAGACAATCAGTCTTTGTAAGAGAATGAACTCTAGCCTTGCATAAAAATAAAAAAATCACCAAACATTTCAGTAAAGATTCTATTTAGGTTAAAAACTGAAGACAAATATCATTCAATACCAACATTTGCTGTAGGCCTGACATCCTCTTTATTTCAGAAAGAAGTGATTTTAAAGCAGACTTCCTTTGTGAATATGATAGAATGTTCTTTTGAAATCAGTCTAGGTCTGCACAATGTGAATGACCTTCTAATGCATCTGGCCAGCTAACAGTTACTGTCCTTATGGTTCATCTTGTCCCTTATATGATGCAAATGTATTTTTCATCCATTACTGTAATGATATCATAACATCAGTGTGCTTCGTTCTGGTTCTACAGAGGTCAGGAATTTCTCACTGGTCATTCATTAGGATGTTTGGTATGTGTCTGCTGTCCTCTACTGGTTGATTGGAGACATGAATTCATTGAGACGATACAGATGGGTCAATCGACATAATAAACTTAAATTAAGATATTTTGCAGTGTTTTCTTTGTGTTTTGTCTACTGCGTTTATTATTGAGTCCTGAAAGCTTCAGAGGATTTGTGGGAACCCTGGTGGTTCACTGCTATTGACCTTCACAGCCACCAGCCTTCATCTTGAGGGCAAAATTCTTCTCCCAATAGATATTCTTTTAGGGTAGAAGAATTGAAAAACTGAAACTTGTTTTAAAGAATGCTGGCACAATTCCCATTCTCTTACAGAAATGGTTCTGATGTGCTAAAATGTCCTATGACCTGTAAAAATGGTTCTGTGACATTTATGTAAAATCAAACGGTTTCTACACATTTGTTGGAGGGGTAGATATAGGCTGGTTGAATTTAGAAAGGAAACTGCTGGTTTGAAAAATCCTTTGAAAAGAATGAGATAAGGAAAATACATAATTAAAGTTTGAATGAACAAAGTCAATAACATACAGATGAAATCCTTGAAAGCTGTACAACGCCTCTGTAACAGACCAGAGAAAGACTAAGAGAGCAAGAGAGAGACTCCTGCAACAGACTCCTGTTAATGTGCACAGATGGTGTGGCAGAGCCTCAAGTAAGTAACACACAAAGTGATGTACTTGTCTAGCCCAATGAGAGTGCTCATTTAGAACTGTCATCCACAGACACATGATTTATTGCCTGAGCCTCCTGCAACCACTAGGACTCCATCCTTCCTACTCGTCAGTGCAACGTTGCAACATAATAACAACAACAGAAAACACTGCTCTCACTCTACCCTTCTCTCTTTTTCTGTTCTTTCATGCCACTCTTCATTCATTCATTCACAGCAACTCCTTTTTCCATGCCTACTCCATCATCGAGCAGTGAATGAGTTTGTATGTTGGTTGTTTTCTAAGCAAAGGCTTCTGATACAAGTATTGGATACCATCTAATCCGTAGCACAACAAGACAAAAAAGCTCAAGTGTAGTACCATCTCCTGCATGTACTATAATGCATGTGTAACTAAATTAATCCTAAACTTCAGTTTCAAATGATTGTGTAACATTTTTTGAAAACTACCAATTTACAGCTATATTCATTACAGTAATTGGGTATTTCTATTACATTCATTTGCATACAATTAGCAAGTTATAATAGGTCTATGGGCTATACAAAACATGTTGATGAAGTTATTTTCACAAAATCACTCTCACATAAAGAGATATGACCAGCTTTATTCTTCACAGTTTCGGTCCCTTTAAAAGCCAGTCTTTCAGGGCTCTGTCCCTATCATGCAAATAAGCTGTTTCTGGCCACGCCCCACCCATCCCATGCTTACGAAATGAAACGAACAAGCTAGTTCATACTTAACTGTGATAGAAACACAAAAGTCATTATTTGAAAGAATTTACATCTCCTTCATCTGCCTACTTGTCACAGTCAGTAGGTGCAGAGTGCTGGTGTCCACTGTAAATCTGAGCAACAGTAGGTGACTCAGTTGAGAAGTTGTCCTTTTTTCTTATGAGAGGAAAGATTTGCTGCTTTCTCCGCTTTTTTGAAAGCTGGGTTTGTTTGTCAAATCCTGGCTGTAACAGTGAAAGATCGATAAGGACAGAAGTTTGCCAGTCAATGGCTTTTGAGCATGGGGGTCTGAGATAGGAGCTTCACACTCAGAGATTTGAACCACACCTTTGAGGC
This sequence comes from Rhabdalestes septentrionalis, assembly GCA_037832545.1. NCBI lineage: Eukaryota > Metazoa > Chordata > Actinopteri > Characiformes > Alestidae > Rhabdalestes > Rhabdalestes septentrionalis. Next base: position 14,342,266 of record JBBMFX010000080.1, on the reverse strand, counting down.
AAGCCAGAGAATAATGGCTTTTGAGTGTGAGTGTGATCAATGCTGTCTGAGAGACGAGCAAAATGTGGTTTAAAGTGTGCTGTGATTGATGGCATTTGAGGCTTATCTGGACAGAAAAAGCAAGCTCTCCATCATAATATTTGGAAATGACAGTTACACCACTGACACTGAGGAAAAGTGGCACCTGTACTTTTCATGAAACATCCATGTCTGGATGAAAACCTCAAAGTACAAATATATGACGAAGGTTGGTGGCCAGTTGGTCTGTGGGGTGACTGATTCATTTCACTTCAGTGCCCTTTCAGCCCTTGAGCATCAGCGTTCCTAATGGTTGCAATCAGGATAGAATTTTTATACTATATAGATTTATAGATACTGCCCAAATAAAAAGCCTTAAACTAATTTGCCAGTGCTACATGATGGGCAGTTCTCACATTTTAATTTGAATTTCAATTTTAATAACTTAACTATTGTAAAAGATATATAACCCTGAATGTACATGTAATCTAAATGATTGTTGTAATATATTTTGTCATCATATTGCATATTAAACAAAACACGCATACTGAATGAAACATAAAAATAATCACTATTGGAAAGTGAAATTGTCTTTGTTCATATACTGGTGTTGTGCAGCTTCTTATTTACAGTTAAAAGGGTATATTGTAAATGTCATTTGTAAGAAGACTCCAGATCTGATAGGAAAATGCAGTTAATTCCACCACATTGTGGCCAACAATTTGAAAAGAGTCTTGATGCATGATTTTCTCTTCTTTTGATGAATGGAGGTTCAAGATGAGCAGTGCTTGAAGCTCTGAGTGGACAAGAAGTGACACTGATAGGCAAGTAGATGCAAGTTCATTTTTGACCTTCTTGGCAAGTTAATTCATGAACAGACCACAGCACAATGTAAACATTGTGAAATTCTTTCTCTTTTTAACCCATTCACCAAGTAAAGCAGTGGGCTGCCACCAATGATAGTACCTTACTCAATTGGTGACACTAGCAGATCCCCACAACACCCTAACGACAAGGCCAAAGAGCTGCCCAATGGTTTGCCCAGGGTAGAGGTTTTGAACTTAATGCAAGCGGCCACCAGGAGCCAGTGATTGTTCCGTAGTGAAGGTGTAGTGTGTGAGAATTTGGTGAAGTGTGTGAGAATCAGCTGAAATGTTCTTGTTACCTTCAGTGGAAGTCCAGAAAGTAGAGAACTGCAGTAGTTCAGTTTGGATATGAGCAGAGACTGGGCAAGTATCTGCTTAGCTCCAGTGGTGAGAAAGCTATCATTATTATTATTCTGTATCTACTTCTTATTCTTTGTCTTTATCTTTGTCATCTAACTAGGCCTGGAATTTTCAGGACACTTTTCCAACTCCAAATCATTGGATACCATTGGCAATAGTATACAGCTTTTTTATATGACTTATTTTTTTTATTATAGAAGAGAGGACATTTCTTCCAATTTCCAACTTTTTTTTTGAGAGTGGATTAAGATGTGTGACAGGATCCGTCTTTACAAAATGAATTCAAAATTTTAAACACAAGAGCAATCAGGACAGTGTACATCACCACTGACAAAAAGTGAGAGTGAATACAGTACTGTGTGAGATACTCTATTCCTTAACGGTCAGATAATGTTGAGAATGTCGTAGCCAAAACCCACTATTCTTGTTTAGTGTGTAGCATTGCTTAAACCACATTCCTGACACCACAACAGCAATACAATTAGCCTTGATCATGAACATCTATTCTAGGGGACTTGGCTGCAACACATTTATACTTTTCCTCCCTCTAAGTGTGTCCAGTGCAGTAAAACTCTCTGGAGACTTGGCTTGGTGAACCTCTGCTGAAAGCTGGACAGGTGCTGATTTATGGAGTGTGTTTGCTGGTGTTAATTACAGCTGGAGGGGGAGAAAGTGCAAAGAGCCAGAGACACCCCCACTCACCCAGCCATCCACCCCCATTCCATTTGCTCTCTCCTTTTTTTTTCTCCTCCTCTTTGCTTTTTTCAACTTTTGGGTGTTTGCATACTTCCATTATTTCTTTATCCACAAAGTCACCTACACTCTTAAAGTGCCAGTATCATGAAAATGATTCATAGAATTTTTATGTTGAAGTTTCAATACACACTGATCACCAGCCCAAATGGTCCATATGTAGAAGCCAAGCTGCAAACACTGGTTTTGTGATGCCCCCAAATCCAAGATATTTATATGTGGCCAACTTTTCATTCTACAGCAGTTCAACCCACACTTTCAAACTAATGAAAAAGATGTGGTGGCAGTGTAGGGCAGCCAATCAGAATAGAGGTTAAGAAACATATCAATATTTAGGGTATGAAGAACAGGCTGTTCAGTTCCAAAGGAAAAGGAAATGTACACAAATGTCCTTGGAAATACAAACCTCCTTAGTAAATATGAATAATTCTGAAATGTTTACATAGCAACCACACTATACCATTACACTCCCATGTGTTGTCTATTGCCTATTGTCTCTCTTGTAACTTTTGCTCTCTTGAATGCTGAATGTGGGTATATGTCTCAATACACTATGTGTACACTGCTGCTGATGGCAATAAAGTAACCTCACCTTTAAAACATGACATTTTAGAAAGGGTTTTTTTTTAATGAATGTACCGTTTGGCATGGAACTGAACTGGAAGAAATTGTTGGATCCTAATGGAATGATTCCATACCAGAATTGTTTCCGGTTCCACTACAGAACCATTTAAAAGGATGGTCCCTCAAATAAAAACTGTAAATGAGTTGTGCAAATGTAAAGGTCTTTTTAAAAACTATAAAGAGCCTCCACCCAATGTAAATGTTTTATGACAATGAAAGGATTCTCCTAGGAGCATACGTTGGAATAGGGGTGTACTGGTTGCCCTTCCTATGCTCAGTGAGGTTGTCTCTTTTTCAGTTCCCCCTGATCTTCCTTCCCCACATTCTCCTTGTTAATCTTTCTCCACACAGCCCCCTGTCACTCATCTTTCCTAGCCTCTTGGCACCCTACCCATAGGCCATTAATTTAATTCTCTCAATGTGCCAAAGGAGGAATGGGTCACCCATCTCAAATTCAAATGTAATTTTCTTTGGGGTTCTTGAAGGTGAGTTACCAATCTCCCAATCTTTCTCTTCTTACCCTACAAACATTAACCAGCCAAAGTCACCCTCTACACACAGGTAGGGCACCTGCCCTGCCGAAACAGATAGGGAAGGCAGTGGGAAACTAGTGTTAAGTCTTCAAAAATAGAATGCCGCTTTAAAAACCTACAGAGAGATATACCACTGACATATTTCCGACCCGAGTGTCCGGAGATCGCAGAGCACAGATATTTCAAGACGGACAGGAAATTTCACGCAACAGAAAAATGACTCTTTGACACTTCTTACATTTAATGTAAACGTAAAGACTGTCGTAGGTAAAGTGCTTTAAAGTTTAAATGTTTGAAGGTAAAGTGTTTTAAGTTTAAGTTAAAGCGATTTAAAATGTCATAAACTTCCACTGACAAACAGAGGTTGCTGAATTTTTTGGCAACAAAAATTTTGCAGTGGTGACTTTATAGAAGAAAGAAACAAATTGTTTGAGCGTATATCAAGTTTTCTTTAGATGTAGGTGTCAGAACTGGGGACTGGGAAGGTTGGCGGGCAGTAGAGGCTGTCCTTTTTCAGCTTTGGTTTTGGGATTTGTGTTGGGGATTTGTATTATGGAGGGCATGTTTTTTTGTAATTATGAGTAACTGCTTTGTTTAGTTGGGTGTTTGTGTTTTGATTGAGTTATGGGTTTTTGGTTTTGTATTTAAGTTCTTTAGGGACCGACATGGGTTGTCGGTCCACCATCGTATACTCTTATGTTGGTGTGTCTCCTTTTGTTTTGAAAAGCTTTAAGTTTTGGTTTGTGGGCCCTTGTGCCTTTTGTTTTCATTTTTATATAAAAGCATTCAAAGTGGGCAATTGCGCCTGCCTTCACGTGGGAGCCAAAGGGAGAGATGACATTATGTGCGGATTAGTGGGTGTTTACAAAATGTAGTAAAAAACAAACTTTCTAGGGTGCAGTTGAGCTTGTTATGTAAAAGTAGGCCTGTGAGTTGGCTCCACAGAAACTTTACAAGTATACCAAGCAGTGTTGAACATGACCATGTTGAACATTACTCAATGAAAAAATTGACAGATATTTGAAAGGCAACATTTTTCTGGTATGCACTACAAATGTAAAATTACTGAGACCTAAGTCTCCTTTCCCGGCCACATGAATAAATGGTTGACTACATATACCAGTATAAGATGAGGGAGGACTAATAACAATGACTAACACAGGGCAGCTTAAATAGCAAGGTGCATGAACAAAAGACCAGTGAGAACACCCATAATCAGCACTTCAAATCTAACTGGCTGACCCCAGGTCCTGGAGCTCTTCACTTGTGTCATCTAGAGGTAATTCAACCATGATCACCCACCCGGTCCAATACAGGTCAAACCCAGACAGCTCAGTTAAATACGGGTTCTTTTAGCCCTGTCCAGGTGAGCTCAGCCCCAGTCTAACCCATCTACCTCAACTCAATTTTTCCCTGTCTTGCACACTCCAAAAATACACTTCATTCTATCGACCCACCTCATTCTGGTGACCCCACTCATTCCGGCGACCCACCTCATTCCGGCACTCCTCCTCATGTTGGCACCCCACCTTATTTCAGCAGTCCACCTCTTTTCAGCAATCCACGTCTTCTCAGCAGTACACATTTTTTCTGCCTCCTAGTCCATCCAGGCCAATCCAGTAAAGTTTGAATTCCCACACCGGTGCCGCCTCAGCCCCAGGAACTGGGTATTTAAGGGGCTCAGTCACTAGTGGTGTTGTTGGGTCTTTAATGTAATGTAATTTGGTTTCTGACTCTTGTCCTTCCCCTTCTGTATCCTCCTCCTTAACTCCTCTCTACACAACCCTTCCCCTTACATTCTCTTCCTTTCAGGTTTGAAAGATTCCACTCCATATTCGCATCCAGCACATCATAAAAAAGTAATAAAGATATGAGCTGTTAAAATCTCTCAGGGTGTTCTTCAGACATATTTTGGTATGGGAAAAGTAGCCTCCAGAGGACAGGGTTTTGAAACAATATTCCATTTCCTGAGGTTCCCATGCACACCCTGTCCTCCAGGGTGAACTGTCATGCTCTCAGTGGTCATTAGAAAACTGGAACTATCCACAGACAGATCCAAGTTCAGTTTTGGGTGTTCTTTTATGCTGTTAAAGGTTTGATCTGGATAGTGGAGGGTTTGATCTGAGCTCAGTTATGTTGAACTAATAAATAATTGCACTTGTTTTGGCTTCATTGGACTTCAATCCAGGTCTGCCTCTTGCCAGTCCAGTGCCCAGAGGACAACTATAAATTTCACCCTTTTAACATATTCCCAAACCCGAGAAAAAATGTTTTATTTAGCTTATCAGACACAGTAATGTAGTGGTGAGTGAATAATTATATTAGTACACTGTGGACCACCACTCATGACATGTGAATCCATCTTCAAATTGTGAGCACAAATAATTTCCCCATCTTAATATGCCACACTACAAAAGAAACTCCAAAAGAAAACAACATTATAGATACAATATATTTAATATATAATATTTACAACATATTTATATAAACATGTATACAACACTTGAGCCTACAACAAACAACTGGCATCCTAAAATAGAAAGATTTGGCCAACAAGTGGTCAGGTGCGTATAGACTGTATAACTCTGATATGCTGTCGATTGAATGTGGCTACAACAGGAGTCTCTTGGACAGGCTGAAAGGGTGGAACTGCGTAAAGCAATGGTCATTTGGAAGTGATGTTCAGTGACATGTGAGTACAGTTGTTTGAAAAGCTGGGAGATTCTTGCCTTATTGTTACTCAGTCAGTCCATTTTACACTATCAGCCAATGAAAGAGTCAAATAGTAAAGCAAAAATAACCTTCAAGAAGTGTAAATATAAAATGTTTTACTGTAAATTCTTTACAATAATCATTGAACATCACTGTACGTATTTTAAGCACAATAGTCAGATTGACTGTATAGGCAATACATGTAGCCTAAGGCCTCATTAGCGCATGGAGATTTGTATTAACATAAAAAGGGTGAACCTTTAACATGCTAACTTTTTGGCCTGTCAGCAGTTATGTCACATATATTCATGTCATCTTGTGTGATGGGTGAGTAGAGGTAGAGTAGGAGCAGACATGCTACATAAGGTTTATTTGATGATACTATCAACATACCTACAGATATTGAAAAAAATAATCTCAGCATGGATGTGCAGGAGGTGCTTATATGTTTTTATTTAATTTATTTGACCTTGTTTGTAAGATTATAGAATTAAATGTTATATTTTAATAAGCATTGTCAGTTATGTATATAAAAAATATTGGATATTGCCACCTGAATAGAAATCCCACATATGTGCATCTCTAGCCTAGAACAAATTTAAAGGCAACTATTTGTTGCCACTTTGCATGATGTTATCAGGTCGTTTTGTAGCCTGCTGAGAGGGCAATGCCTCAGCGAATTACAATCCGGCCTAAACGTGTCATCATGCAAAACGACACATAGATTTGTCACACTTTGTCCTTTGTAATTAGCATAGGAGAGTGTGTGCTGGTACGAAGTGGGGGGGATTTCACTTGGAGCAAGAAGAAGCTGTAGAAAATTGGAGTGGCATGGTCCACTCTCACAGATAGGTCTCTCTGGTACCACTCCATCCCACGAGTGTAACACATGTTCCATCATCTCAGAGACTGAAACACTCTAGTTGTATCTCCTGTTTGATCTGCCTTTGTTTCAGCCACTAGTGCATCAATGCATTTCCTTCCTTCAAACAAAAAACAATCACTTATAGCCAAAATGTTTACATGTTAGGAAACTCACGTATATGATGAACAAAAAGATATTTGCAACTGTCTCTGCAGGAAAAAATGTGGACCCTTATCACTAAACACTTCCAATAGTAGTGAAGAATACAGAGAGGTGTGGGAAAAACAGGAATTTTTTCTTAGGCATGAGTTGTGACAGAGGCCGATTACTATGGTTTAAATTAGGGGTGTCACATTATTATTATTATGGACATAGATACTAATATCAACCCATAATTTTTTCCTCTTTTCCTCCTTTCCCTTTTGTTAACCCAACTTTTTATTATGCTTAATTTGGAGTAATGTTGAGGAATTTCAAAGCATATCCCCATTTTCCTTATTTTATTTCTGGAGAGAAATGACCTCAGCCTTTCTGTTGCAAACTCGATCATATCCCTTGAAAGAAGTTAAGAAATACTTGTCAGGAGTGAGTATGGGCCTTCTTCTAACCCTCCAACAGAGTCAATGGGGTAACCAGCCGGGTCGCTGCAGTGGGATCCGCCCTGCTAGAGGACAAATTCGGGGGGCTTGGATATTTCAGATGTCTGGATGGCCCAGAGCCAGGGGTGGGGGCAAAGCTTTTGTCGCCAGGGCCCCTTGGCCTTAGACATGACCTGTGCCATATGCATGGTCACAAAGGATCTAGGGGGTTCCCTACCCACCTCCCCTCTGCAGGACTCTTTGGATGGTGGGCAGGATAATTTTCTTGGACCTTTGTGGGCTCCCTTTTGGGGTAGAGTGTGTGTTTGTGTTGGGGACATGTGACCATGGGCCCCCAGAAGCATTAACTACCGTCAGCTGTGTTTTAAAATCTTTTTTTAAAATATGAATTATTTGTTTATTCTCCTTTTCACCCTTTTTTCTCTTCACTGTGGGGGGAAGGATAAGCTCAGAGTCTATTTAATGACTATGCTTGTAAAATGAATCCACAAATAAAAAATACGTTTCTCCTCCAAAGAGGGGAGGGTGATGGCAAGCCAAAAAAAATCATCACAGATTAACCACATCTCCAGTACATGCAGATACTTTCTTTTAAAGTTCTGATCCTTTCTCACTACGAAAGCTATGTAGTTACTCATCCAGAACCTTGTCACCTCTAAACTGGACTACGGCAACTTTCTACTGCCTGGTCTGAAGACAATGAGACCATTTCAGCTAATTCAGAATGCAGCTGCAATGTTAGTGAATATTTTGAAAATTCTCACACACCACACTTCTAATTAGGAACCTTCACTGGCTCACTGTGGCTGCTCACATGAAGTTCAACATTTGACTCCAAGGCCAAGAACTTGCTCCTTATGTACTTCTCATCTTCTCAGAGCATCAAGAACAGCTCATCTGGAACCTCTGTTGCTCAAAAGACAAGAAAGACATGCATCAGTCATGCGTTGGCCTCGCAGTGGTGGAATGAACTCCCTTTTCTGATCATATCTGCATGGTCCCTCACTGTCTTCAAGCATTTTCTGAAGACTCACCTCATCAAGGAGCACCTTGTTGACTAACTAGGCCTCTTGTTATTGTTCAATAATTTATTTTTTCCTATATTTAATTAAAAAAACAAAAAAACAAAACAAAAAAAAAAGCCTCTTAATTCCATACCTATTCCTTAACTCCTGACTTTCCTTTGACAGGATCTGTTATGGTGTGTAACTAAGCTGCCAGTGACTTGGCTGAATAAACAATTATATACAGTATAATTGTATAAATATTACTTAAAATTGCCTATATCCCACAATTTCCTTGCATTAAATGTTTTGTTTGTAGGTACAATTTGACCAATTTTTGATTTATTTTTCCTTATTATAATTAAACACGATGTTAGCATGAGTGATAAGCAAATGACATTTGTTCAGATCAACTGTTGTGTATTGTGCCTCATGTGGCATCTAAGACGACAATATGTGTTTGTAAATTGAATAATAAATTGCCATTAAACAACGCAAGGTCTGGGTCCACATGCTGATATGTTTTACAGTGACAAACCCAGCCATGCATGCAGCCATATGGGAAGATTTGGAGTCAAAGCAGAGAAACCTCAGAAAGTTCCAACACGATGATAGGTAAGACAGGGATAAACCAGGGCTAAACAAATAATTCAGTAGTAAAATTGTTGAGAGGTTGAAAGTGGGTTTTAGGATATACTACAGAAAGCTGTAAGCAAAAACAGTATCAAAATTGTTGCAAACTGATTTTCTAAAAGAGCATGAACTTACACCAGAATCTACAGTGAGTCAAAGGCCATCCAAAGGCCAACTCCCTGAACAGATGGTATGTTCAGAAACCAGGAGGCAGTGGTCAGTGTGTCTGTTCTTCAAACACTGGTGATAATGTTTGCTTAATGAAGTACATGACAGATGTCTCTGATAACGAAATAAAGCAAAAGTCCCGGGTGTCCTCCCCACATTACATGGAAATCATGTTGAGATCTGGAACCTTGAGCATGTTTTGAAACGAATCACTTGGCCAGAGCCAGCACAATTATTTATGCACCTCAGGTTCGCGCAGTTGGCCAGCGAACAGCTCCTGTAATTATAAACCCTGGCTTTCATGAACTAATTTTCCAACCTGTTTGCTAATTAGTCATTATCATTTAATGATGAGTGCAGACTTCTTTAGGTTATATGTGTGAATTCTGAATGATGATATATATGACAGGCTGAATTTCTTGAACAGCGCTGTACAATATCACTTTTGGCAAAGTTTATGCAAACAGTACCACAATGACATTTGTCATCCATTAAAAAATAACGAGAATCAAAAACATACCCACAATATGCAATAGAAGAGATGTAGAATGAGATACAAACAGCAGAGAAGTTACTGCTTACATATTATGACAGAAATGCAAGCAAGAAGGGAACACTTGGTAAACAGCATGGATCCACACTGACAAGAGCATGTGTAGTCTTGGCTATCCTTGTCTGGAAGCACACATTTCATATTCATTATTCATTTGACAGATTCAGGTGACATTTTGTGTCCAGGAATTTTGAAAAATATAATACACATGCAACTGATGGCTTTCTTGTGCTGCAAATTAAAAGCTTGCATCTTTGTATACAAAACCAAAATGAAGACATGGGCAATAAAACATAAAACTATTTTATGTGGTTGGTGAAGAAGAAGTATAAACATTTCATAACAACAGAATTTTTTCTGTTATTTCAAAATGTTTTTCCTGTTTTGTTAACTTTCATAAACCTTCGTTTCTGCCTACAGGTTCAGGTATTTAGGGGCTTGTCTGTGAGACCTGATGTGGTCAGGTTCATTTAATTTACCTCCTTCCAGTTTAAAACCGGGTACAATCTTGGTTCTTGGATTCACATACAAATGTTGCATTCTCTGTGTTTTTGATTACCTCTGTTGTCTTAGCTATTGATCTATTTGTTCCTACACATCACAGGATTTGCTCTATTACACCACATGTCCACTTCTCTCCATCATCTCCCTAAAAGTCTTAGATTCTCAGGTGCTGTTGAGTACATCCTCAAGTGGAACATTACATCCTGGTATGGGAATAGTTGTGTTTGGGACTGAAAAGCTCTTCAGATAATGATCTGCGTGGTAGCAGGTCCAGGTTCCCTTCCCTGCAGGATATTCACAACAGGAGATGAAAGTCCAGACCAGCTCAGATCTTAAAAGACAGTAACAGGAGGTTTCAACTTTTCCAATATTGTATAATATCAACTTCTTATAATATTTTATAAAATTCATAGTCATATTTCATATCATATCTGATTTATTATTACATCAATTGGTACACTGTACATGCTGCTAGACTACTGTTTACATTATTCTGGTCACTGTTTACATTATCTGTTTACATTACACTAAACACTGTGTTACATTACTCTGTTTACATTATTTTTGGTCACTCTGTTTACATTACCCTTTTACATTTCTCAGGCCACTCTTCTTACATCACTCTGTTTACATCACTCTGGTCACTGTGTTTACATTACTCTGCTTTCATTGTGTCGGGTTGCTCCCCTTTTCCCCCATCTTCTTTCTTTCTTTAGTGTTTATTTCTCACACAAACAGGTATGAGGGCCTCATGGAACTCTCCCCTTTGCGAGTCCTCATATTCACCCAGGTAGCTCCCCTTAGCCTCTCCTCACTGTCCTTGGGTGTGAAGCACTCTCACGAGAGCCACGCTGCCAGGAGCCCCTCTGCCAGGAGCCCATCATTGTCCTTAGGGACGGAGACCCCTGCTGTTAGCTCCTCCCTGTGACCATCCTTCAGGGCCAGGCTCCCTCCAGGAAGTCCCTCCTCAGGGTGCCCAATACATTCACTCTCCCTGGGGAACCTAAACTGTCCTCAGGTGTGAAGCCCTCTACTTAGGTCTCACTGGCGGCCTCCAAAAGCCCCTCACTGTCCTCCGGGTTGGAGCCTTCACTACGGCAGCGCACAGGAGCATGGTCACTGTGGTGCTCGGGAGTATGGTCTCTACAACGCTCGAGAGCGTGGTCTCTGTGGCGGTTTGGAGCACTGTCTCTCACCTTGGGCAGCCACTGGGTCCTATTGGCTAAGCACGCCTGGAGTGAGGCTCGCTGGTCCAGTCGAATGCTTTCCAAGTGAGGTGAGTGGGGCACGAGCTGGAGGGGTGGAGTGTCTCTTACGTCTCTGAACCGCGGACCTCCCACCTCGCCTCTCAGGAAGCTCAATCATTAGATCCTCCGCGGTCGGGTCCAGGACGAGGGGGTCCACCCAGTGCTCCCTGGTCAGGAATTCACCAATCCACCCATCCCACCAGAAGCCCAGGTCCTCTACTTGGCCCCTGACTCACCACCATGCCACAACTTGGCCAGGGTTAACTGTCTTGACCTCACCTGTGCACACCTGAGCTGAAACCTGCTCCCCAAACCCAGGACTAGCTCTTCTTCCTCTTCAAGCACCCTGTAAGGCTCCAGTGGCTCATCGCTCTGGTGCCAGTGCCCATTGGTTAAGTCAGTCCATCTGTTGCAAGTGTTTACTTCTCACACAAACAAAACAGGCTTAAGGACCTGACAGAGCTCAATGCAGCTTCCAAACAAAAGAGAACATAAAACACGCCAGACATAAGGGGAAATACGATGGTGACCACACAAGTCGGTCCAAACTGAACGTATATATTAAAAGCTAAATACAAAACACTCAATAACAACACAAACACTATTTCTCATGTTCACACCGGCAACTGACACCAATCACTAACAGAGTAAATAGCAGTGTGATCAGCGAACTAAAATGCGATGCAAATACAAAATAACGGTGACCTCTAACAGCCACCCACCATCATAACCCACAGACCTAACACACTGCTCTGTTTACATTGCTGTGCTATCATGGCACAATGCATTTTAACATTCCACTTGCACACTGTTCATATGTAAATCTGACAGATTGCTGTTACATTTATTTATAAAAACAGTTTATATTTTGTGTTGTCCCTTGTTTAATTGTTATGACTATGTGAGGTCCAACTTGGTAGAACATCTGCTTCCTTTTTAGGAAGAGGGTATTTATCTATGCCTAACCATAGGTTAACGTAACTTTGTAGTCACCACAAAATTCGGACTTCACCTTTGGAAAGAAGCCAAAACTCCTTTTCTTGTAACTTGGCATGGTCTTGCAAAATGTTAGAATTCTCCTCTAGCATTGCATTGTACTGCCAGTTCCTGTAGTGCAACAACATATTCCTTTTTATTTGCTTATGTGCACAAAAGCTGTAATATTCACAAAGGACATTATTTTGGTAAATGCACTTTTCAGTGCTATCAAATTTCTCAGTAATGTGAATGTCTTTGCACCTACCACAGATAAGAAAACAGACATTTTAATTATTTCTACGATTTCACTGGCTTCAACAAACTACTAAGTGTTTTTCACAGTATATTAGGTTTTCAAATAGGCCTGCTGGACTCCCGCCGAGTGTAAGCTTAAATAAATCCAGCAACAAATGTCATGACCACAAATGAGCCACTTTATCACTTGGCAGAACATAATATCTTTTTAGGAGCTTAACACTTATTCTTGTAAAAAAGTTGACAAAAAGTTTTGGTTGCACAAGCAGCTGTAATGGGTCCCATATACAGGCAAATCAACAACACAACATTTTAGTACAACAAACATTTGATCAATTTAAAAGCGAGATTGATTTTCTATTTAACTTGTGACCTAGCCCTAAAACGATTCATTCTTCCTTACTTTGGTGTATTTGTTCAAGATACAAGTGTTCTTTAAACATGTTGAACCCCTTCCAGAAGTCAAGTATATTTTACACTTGCTATTGTCACAAAACAGCTTTGCTGAATTTAGGCCCAAGTGCCCAGTGAGCAAGGTAAAAAAGAAAGAAAATTGTCTAAAGCTGGAGGAAGAAACTTTGAGAGGAACCAAAATTCATAAGAGGAACCCAGTTTGCAATTTGTAAACTAAAATTATTCTCTGTCATACACTACTGATAAATATTTTCTGAAAATACATTAAAAAGGGCATTTTGACTTAGTTTATACCCAGGTGGCTCACACACCTTCAATGTTAGGATATCTGGATGGAATAGCACTTAAGTCGCACAAACGAAGACTTGTGACTTGACTTGAGACTTGCCCTTAACCACTGGAGACTTGACTCGGACTTGGGTGTTGTGATTTGCGAATCATAACATGTAAACAAGGTGACTTTAATGGAAGTATTTATTTCTTTATTTCATTCATTTCAGTGTTTCCAAAGCTTTATGTAAAAACTGCAGCAGACTGATTTTCCCTCCCGGGTAATTAGACTTGTAGTCAAGACCGCCTAAACCAAGACCAAGACAATACCAAGATCAGAGGGTATCGAGACCAAGACAAGACCAAGACCAAGACAGGCCAAGTCAAGACCAAGACAAATTCGAAACGAGACCAAGACCGAGACCGAGACCGAAAAAAAAAGACTTTCTTAACTTTAGTGTGCTGTTGAGGACTGACATGACTTACTGACTGGTCCTAAAGTCATCTGACTAAACAGCTAACACCTCCAACAACTGTCTAAAAAATGGGAAATATGTAACTGATTTAAGTAATACTTATATAGATAAATTGTAACATCAAACTGAACATTATAAACTTGAAATTGCATCAAGTCCCATTGTAGTAGTACTAGCCAAATTACACTGTATAGTATCAACTTCCATGAAATGGATTAGGCCTGTCAACACAAAGTGATCTGCATATGTTATTTAAAAGTCAATTGTCACATTTACTTAGTCAAACCCATTTTAAGTAAAATCCTGTAATCAAATATAAAAGACATGCGCACACGTCACATGAATCAGATGCAAACTACAAATATACATTCCAATACAAATTGTGCATTAATAAGAATAAGAACAAGTGCTTAAAAGATTCTGACATCTTCAATGGCATGTAATTACAACACACTGCCTGTTTTCAGTAGGGCAGGAACAATAGAATACAGACATGAACAAATAACAGATTTATAATGAACAAAAGTTTTGAACAAATATATTATGAGCAAACAGCATATTTTCAGAGAGGAGGGAGAGAAAACAGTTCACATTTTAAAACAGTGATTAATTGCACTCCAAGAAAACTAAAGTTTGCAACATCTTAAAGCCTAGCCGTGCGCAGTGGGCTCTCATTAGAATGCCTCCTCTTCTAAAAACTCTCTCAACTGGAGTTTTTAACAAAATAAGCTAATCCAATCCAGTGTGACACATTTGTAGATCATTAGACACAACTAGTAATAATGAAAATACTGAAGTGTTCAGGGTTGCAAGACTCTAAATAACAAGAACAGGAAAAATACAGTTGAATGAAATCTACAGAAAATCTCTGTGCATTAACTTTGCATATTGCATTAAGCCTCCTCATGCCAGTCAGCTATCAGACACTGCTGTATTGACAAGAACTGAACTACTTAATGAAGTCTGAAGTTAAACCCATACAAAGCAACTGTGTATAATAATGACATGCTGTAGTACACACTGGACTGTTTTAGTAGGACAACATTGGAGAAAACACCAAAACGTGATAACCACATCAAACATGATAATTTTGCTGAATCAGTCAAAGACAGTCACAGTCAAAGATCCTTAAGTTCGATTTTAGAACTTTAGGACTCCGTTTTTACTATCCGTGCTATCTGGACCAGAGCCATAGACCGCTGTGTTCAGGAGGAGGGTATTCCTGCACAATCGGAGAGGCTGCATTTTCAGGACCGCATTTCTAGGACCGCATTTCTAGGACCCT
>JBBMFX010000080.1:14300291-14315664 GCA_037832545.1 Rhabdalestes septentrionalis | reverse complement strand
ATTAAATTAAATAAAAATTAAAGGCCTCAGCTTGGTTTCTCCTCTCGGTTAGTATGTGCCCTGTTTTTGAGAAAAATCTCTCCGACGGGACTGATGTCGCCACAATGCACAGTCCCCAACCACCGCTTGACACACTTGACTCAGACCTGCTGCTCAACACTTCTAGTGTCTCAGTCACTGCCGGAGAGCCCAGCCAGCACTGTATTCAGATCAGCTCTGGCCCACTGGAACCTCACCACACCCCCGACAGTCCCTGAGCCACTGAGAGTGAGAGCGGAACAGCGAAAAGAAATTAAGTGGGGAGCAGGCTCTCACTCGCTGGGAGTCGGCTCTTCTCGTTCGCTACAACGAATCGGCTCTTAGAGCCGGCTCTTTCGCGAACGACACATCACTAGCTCACTGCTTCACTACAAGAGTCAGTTAAATAGTAATAGTAGTCTTATTACAGAAAATAGTTTATTAGTTTTTTTTATCCTTCCCTGTTTCGGAAAAAGCGTAAAAACTTACCGCTCTGATAAAAAATACTGTTATATTATTGTAATAAATTATATTAATTATAATTTCTGAACTAGTGTGGTTGCTCGGATGTTGCAGAGGAAGTCCTACAAAGACTCGATGTCATGGCGACTAACATTGAACAGATTTTTCACGACTTTGTTATGACTAAAATCAAAGAAATCGAAGATGAAAGCCAAGATAAGAGGTGATTGTTGGTTACGCGTTTGTCTGTACCAGTTTATCTGCCTTATTGCCCGTTGATATATTTGTTTTTAGCTGCATTAGCAGTTGAGCTAACATTGTTAGCATTAACCTGTTACCGGTTGCTGGGGATATACCAGATTCGTAGCTCCGTAAATAACAGTTTGTCAACAATACTGATGTACTGGAAGCGTGTGTGAACAGACTGGAATATGCTGTAATAAAATAATGTTTACTCCTGAATAGATTTCCTGCTCCAGAGCTTGTTTGGAATCTAACCTTTGCTAGCTTTATTTGAACTGGACCTCAGGAGTCGGATTTAAACGTCTCACAGTCTGTTCGCTCATACCGTGAGAAAACACTAAGTAGTCTTTACACTAAGTACTGAACCTTTTCAATTCCAATTAAAACGTGTAAGCCGTTATTTAAATTTGTGTTTTCGTTTTCCTGAGTTGGCTCGCTATTTATTTAGCTCCCTAGCCTACAGCCCTAGTGGGGCCGCACAAGTATGCAGTGCTGCAAAAACTCACTTTTTATTAAATCACAACACAATCATATGTTTCCAACTATATGAGGAAACATTAAGGACAGTGTGACAGTCAGAGGAGATTACTATGTGCTAAAATATTTTTGTTTGCGCAACAAGGAGCTCTATGAATTTTTTTCTGGAGGTTTTTGAAACTAGAGAGGGCTAAAAATGGTAATCTGAGGTTTATTGGTAGACTTAAACTGGACTTGTTGACAGATATAGATGTATGTAGATGATGAGGTGTGTGCGGAGTATGTAACATCAAAACGTGTGTGTGTGTATAACATGTACAGCACATGCATAATTAAATTTTGCAGTTATTATAAGCTCTTGTAATTTTTGCAGTCTTGAAGGCCAAGTGGATTCTAATTCTGGGGGGCCGTTCTCTGAGCAAGGGAAAGGAAACAAAGAGACAACACCTACTGGGACGATTAATGTAATACCAGGTGAGTCAGAAGTGCATTCTTTATACAGCTTTTCAAAACAGAAGTCCTGATATAACATTACCTGTTTTTTCTGTTCCCTCTTTAGATAAAGTAAAAAATTGTAGCCCCCAGGACAATGGTGCCAAAGACGAATTCAACACTAAACATAAGAAAGCCAAGAAGCACAAAAAGCACAAAAGCAAAAAAAAGCGAAAGAAACGTAAAGAGGAGAAGGAGAGCAGCCTAGACTCAGACTCAGACAGAGAAACTCAAGGAAGGTAAGTCATTTGCAGCTACTGCAAGCTGTCTATTTTAAAACAGTCAACATACAGTTAGCTACACAGAATCAGCAGTGAGTTTTTAAATTCCACAAAAAATTATGCACTGTTTGATTCTTGCTGTTTTTTGGCTGCTTTTTCCAACTGTGGCTCAAAACTACTGAACAGATTGCCATTAGTGTGTTTTAATCAATGTCTGAATTCTGAATTTGTCCACAGTGTTTGTAAAAAAAAACCTGTAATTATTTTTCAGTTTTAAGAAGAAGAAAAAGAGAAAGAAAAAGAAACAGAAAGAAGGAGAAAAAGAAAAAAAGTCTGGCTCACACTCTGTGAACTCCTCTGCTTCTGAATCAGAGTCTGAATATGAATTAAAATCCTGCCATGAAACCACCAAATCCTTAAATCAAGAGAAGTCTGACCTTGGTTGTAGGGGTAAAATATCTCAAGAATTACCTGACATTATTCCTAAACTTGAGACAGCTGCGGATAAAACCAAAGGAACTGAAGGAGGCAGTGACAGAAAAATAAGCTCTAGTCACATTAGGACATCCAGAGAGGAGAGGAGTTTGAGAGCACGGCGATCCCGTTCCAGATCAAGCAAACCAAAGTCAAGACATAGGTCCAGATCTCAGTCACCCAGACAGTCTCTGAAGTCAGAGTCTAAATCTCGTTTTAGGAAAAGTCCGAGGAAAAAGTCGCCACAGCAGAGATGCAGAAGTAGATCCAGGTCAAGATCAGTAAGACACAGGCGTTCCAGGTCTTATTCAAGCAGAAATAGCAGACATTCAAGGTCCAGGTCAAGGTCTAGACGAAGTCGATCAAGGCCTACTTCAAAACCTAAGAAGAACAGGAGATCAAAATCTAGGTCTGTTTCGCATCATCGTTCTCGTTCTAGGTCAAGGTCTCGGTCTCAAAAACGAGCTGGTCATTCAGCCAGGTACCGGTCTAGGACTAGGTCTTTTTCGGAAGATAAAGAAGTAAAGACTGCAAAACTGCAAAAAGAAGCTGTGGCCCAAGAACTGAAGGATGCGGTAAGCTCCTCAAAAGAGGATAGGCCAGAAAACATGGACAAAGATAAAAGTAAGACACTGGCAGTAAACTCTACCAGCATTGCCAAAGATGGCACCATTAATGATGGACTAGTTAAGGGATCATGGCGACCAGTTCCTTTCTTGGATAACAGCTCTACTCCTGCCTCTTTTGACACCAACCTTTCAGTGAAGTGCATTTCACCTGCGCTGCCTTTGGACATGAAGGCTATCTCGGGAAAAAAAGAAGAAATTGCTAGTGTAGAAGTAAAAGACCCTCAGATATTTGCACATTCCCAATCTAGGTCAGAGTCTACATCGCCAACTCATCAAAATTCTCAATCATCAAGAAAAATGTCACGATCCAGATCTCCTGTAAAGAAAGCATCCAGGTCATCTCCTTCCCGAAAGAAAAGATCTAAATCCAGAACACAGGCTAGGCATTCTAAATCCCGGTCGCCAAAAAGGAAAAAGTCAGGGTCTCATTCGCCAGACCGAAAGAAGAGGTCTAGCTCCCAAGATAGAAGTAGACGCTCAAGATCAAGACGTAGATCACGCTCTCGGTCTAGAAGATCTAGATCTGGCTCTCGGCGAAGAAGAGGAGGTTTTAGAAGCAGAATGTTAAGTCAGCGTGATCGGTGGAAGCGAGAACCAAGCCATTCCCCTGTTCTCATCCTGCGGAAGAAAAGATCAACTTCTCGAACTCGCCGTAGCACCAGCAAGACACCTCCACGCCTTACTGAGCTTGGTAAGAAAATATTTCCTCCTTCTTAATGTTTACCTTAATGCCCTCCATGATCAGTAATTCAGTTGTGTTGTGAGAGAATTGTCCATGTGTTTACAGTTATCATATATTATATATGTATCATACAGAGCAATTATATGTTACTCTAAATATCGTACATCATGTGTTTTGATCAAAACTGTATGAATGTGCTGGTGGATTGTGTGCATTTAGTGTAGTAAAGATATGGAAAAAATGGGGTAATGTTTTCTTTTTAGTCAAAAATGTAGTTGATTGTATTTGATGAGTTTAAATTCTGAGTAAACTTGGAGAGCACATCACAGGTAGAACATTGCTGGTGTGACCAAATCTTTCCAAGCCACTGTGTATTCAGCATTGGACAGCAAGGTGTTCTTTAAAAAAGAGAGCTGCCAGTTCTGTATGCATGTTATGACTGGCTAGAAATCAACAGTGTTGGCACATACTGAACTGAATGGTATGAGTTTTTGATTGAGTCCAAATAAATATTTATTTTCCGTATGGTTAGAAATACTTATTTTTGGTAATAAATGCAGTTCAGAGTCATCAGAAACAATAGAAAATATCTCTAAAAATTAAACACAGCTATTTAAATATTATACTTTAAAAATAGTTTATATTAAATGTTTATATATCCTGTTAAAGAATTAATGTTTGTTCAATGATACGGAAACCAGACGGAATTTTGTCATGATGTATTGTGTGATGATTTTCTTATTTCAAGATTCCTTTCATTTAGATCTTCCTCACTCAAAACACCCCCAGATGGTCACCAATTAACCTCCGTATTCACTGCAGGAACAGCGCAATTTGTGCTTTTTTCCCCTCCATTCCCCATCAGACAAACCCTTCAGCCACTCCCAAATAACTGATATTTACTTTCATCCATACACAAAACCTGCACTCAAGGTTGTGGTGTTGGGCCCATGTTAGTCTCCCCTTCTTGTTAGTGCTATGAAGTAAAGGTTTTCTGGCGGCCATCTTCTAATTTCTTGCTTAGAAAGTTTAACATTCTGGCTATTTGGCAAGAAGCTTTGAACGCTCTACTCAGTTGTTTGCTGTGCATTTCTAAAAAAATTTTATAAAAAAACCCCAGAAGAATCAAGTAGCATAAAGTTATCTTGAACATAAAAACAGGTGGTTATGCTTAATATGACACAATTAAATGATGCCCGGGGCAAATCAATTTCTGACATTAGTTACTAGACTTCCAACACAAAGTGACCATCAGTGCACCAAAGACACATATTTCACATCTTTTTCCAAAGCTGTTATTCTTTGGCCTTTGTGGTAATGTGTTACTACAGAATTTTGAAAAAGCAACATATTGTTTTTGCATGCATGTGTAGGTGTTCTTATTTTAAATATATTAAATAGGTCCTGTTTTATATGTGTCATTGCCTTATTGTTTCAGATAAAGAGCAGTTGCTTGAAATTGCCAAGGCTAATGCAGCTGCCATGTGTGCCAAGGCTGGGATGCCAATTCCAGAGAGTCTTAGGCCCAAAGCCATCCTACAGCTGCCTTTGCCATCCCCAAATCCCACAACTTTATCATTACCTTTACCCATACCTGTTAATCTCCCCATGGGTGTACAAGGGATGTCAAACATGACCATGAATGCTGCTATGGCTAGCATGACAGCTGCCACTATGACTGCTGCCCTGTCCAGCATGGGAGCCCTTGCCAATCTGCCACAATTGGCCCCGTTGCCCACAATCACAAACAAGCCTCCACCTTCAGCCACACCAAATCTGGCTACTATTGAGGAAGCTAAAAGGAAAGTGACAAAGCAAGCAAACAGCTATAGTATCAAGGAGCTAACAGAAGTAAGTGCTAAGTGTTTAAAGCGATCTTATCCACAGCATCTTTTAAGACATTTCACACACTGATAATATCTAAATATCTAATATGTTCTTCCCCTCCAGAAATGCAAGAAGATTGCAGAGAGTAAAGAGGAGATGGCCATTGCGAAACCACATGTGTCAGATGATGAAGATGATGAGAAGCCTTTTGGAGGAGTTGCCCTTAAGGAGAATAAGGGCATCACTTTCAGTCTCTGTGTGTGTATCTGACTGGTTATACATACACTACAAAATATAAAATAAAATTTTAAATAAAGGCTAACCTGAGGTAGTCATTAATGAGATTTAAAATGGTTCAAATAAGTATTATAAGTATTAGGAAGAATGAGGCTTAATTTGGCCGTCCCCACCCACCATTAGCTTTTGAAAACACCAGAAAATTAAGAGGGATTACAAGCTTCAAATTTGATGATTGAACATATGCCCATGTTAAGTAGAACTGAGATATGTATTATAGAATATTAGTGCTAGCTTTTATTTTTATTGTCGATGATCATTACCTTATTTAATAAAGGAGGTAATTGATGGCCTGAGTGTCTGTGTGAGCCCCCTGAGAAAGGTGTTTTCTTGCTGTCATGCACCAATTAAGGAATTACCTTGTGGCTGACCAACACAAGAAATCTGCATAATTATCCAAAAAAATCCTAACAGGCATCGACACATGGGCTGCAATTGCCCACTGACAGTACGAATGGCTGTACCCATTGGCCAATGTTTTTGTGTATTGGGGCCTTTTGGTACAGCTTAGCTATATAATAGTATTTTTTTCTAAGTACAGTGGTTATAAGTTGGCTTAGCTGAGTCTTCCCCCTGGTTTGAGGTCTAGAGGTCAAAACGTGTTTACTTTCCTTAATGGCTGAAAATCAGCTTCTATTGAATACCCAAAAGTTACTTTGTTTTGTTGTCAACAATTGAAGTGTTATGTGGTTTGCAAACAGTTACTTTTCAACCATTTGTTTGAATATATTCTCTTTTTCTTTGCCTAATTTTGCAGTAACACCCCCTCCCCTCTTGTGCTGCCATGTCCCTTCCCCCTCCTTCAGAACCCTTCGGTGAAACCAGCAGTAAGATCAGAGGCTGCTTTTGCCAAGGAGTTCCCAGTGTCTTCAGGATCGCAGCACCGCAAGAAGGAGGGAGATGGAGCATATGGGGAATGGGTTCCAGTGGACAAAAAAAATGACAAAGCAGGATCTTCATTGGCATCTAATGGAGCTGAGGATCAGAGCAAGGATAATGACAGTGTCTTTCCTGAAGCACCTTCACAGGTTATTTCTGATGACCAGTATTAATGTGCTGCGTTGTATTAAAATCCTATTAAATCCTATGTTTGTTTGTTTTGTTTTTTTTACTTTTGTTCTTTTAAACTTTTTTCAGCCTGTGGACATCACTTTGGCAGTTAGCGAAAGGGCACTGGCCCAGAAGAGACTGGCAGAGAACCCATTTGACATTAATGCCATGTGTATGCTTAATCGTGCTCAGGAACAGGTACATTTGAAATTCATGCTGTGGGTGAATTGCAATAAGAGAGAACAGATATCTGGCAGATCAGATTGGCAGGAAGCAAAATTTCACTAGACCTTTGAACAGACCTGGAATTTTGATCATGACCTGAAACCAGACAAAAATTTGTGAATATCACTTACTATCATCTGGTGGGGAATTAAAATTCTACTTAGGTAATGATATTGTTTGCTAAATTCCGGCAGTAGCAAATGGCACCAGATAATCCAATTCACCAAAATATTCTCCAGGTAATGCTTTATTCTAAAAGTTTTTAGTGTGGAATGACCTTATGCTGTGAACTGTATTGTTTAATGCTGGCATTTTCGGCCTTAGTGGACCACTCTGCAATACACAAATAACCAAACATAATATGTTTAAGGTAATGAAATTAGCAAGACTCTGATTATAGTCTCAAAGTTAAGTTGTGCTTAGCCTAGTTGTCCTCATTTAATGCTGTTTTTTTTTGCTAGGTGGATGCTTGGGCCCAGTCTAATACAATCCCAGGTCTCTTCACTGGTTCCACAGGTGCTCAAGTGCTCTCATCTGAAGAGCTGTCCAACAGCGGCCCACAAGCTTGGATCAAGAAGGTAAAGCAATGCCCTCGTACTACCGTACCAATCAGGACACTGAACTTGTCTAAAAAATCAAAATGTCTAAGTACTAGCAAACATTCAACAGTCACTCATTTCCCCAACATAATTGTTTTTCTTCCCACTGGCAGCTTAAATTAGACTTTTTTTCCCTGTAACAGATTTCAAGGGCAATTCATGTTCAATTGACTCCCATGTACATGTAACATAGAACAACATGGAAAATGAAATAACATCCCACCTCTCCTCTGAGATACATGAATATCGTCATCTGTTCTGTCTTTGCTCATTGCTGCGCCCACACCACAGTTCAAACAGTAACTTTCTTGAGGCCCAATCTTTGTTATTCAAGATGCACCCTAAATTAAACTTCAGTTTGATGATGTCAAAGTAACTAAGGAAACTGACATCAAAGCAACAAGGAATCAGGTAAATTGAGCTGAACGAGTCCCCTGTTCAAATGAAAATTAGGGTTGGGAATCTTTTTTTCTTCCTGTTTGGGTTGCAAATTGCAATTTGTTAAAATCAGTAAAAATTGCTCATAAATTCAATACCCCAAAAA
This sequence comes from Rhabdalestes septentrionalis, assembly GCA_037832545.1. Lineage (NCBI taxonomy): Eukaryota > Metazoa > Chordata > Actinopteri > Characiformes > Alestidae > Rhabdalestes > Rhabdalestes septentrionalis. The sequence goes on along the minus strand of JBBMFX010000080.1, from coordinate 14,307,424 downwards.
TTAAGATTGCTTTCAAATTGACAATCACCTCGCATCTAGGATCACTAAATGTATGTTGGCACCACTACCATTGTGCCCAAAACAAATTCTAAACAGTCATATTGTGTGATAAAATAAACTTGTGCAGGACCCTTTTCTGTAAACAGCAAATCTATGTTACACAATTTTTTTATGGTGAAATTTCTGAAAAAAAACCTTATTTAAACCTTGCAAAAAACTTACAGCACTGTATTGTTTACAGTAATTGGGCTGTTCTGTGCATGTAGATATTTTGGATTAGTAAATAGGTGTTAACACACGATATGCATTGATTTAATGAAAATAGCATAAATGTATTCTGGATTGGGCTGCTGCAATGAACCTAATGTACATTCAGGAGTTGTATTAAGGTATCACGGTATTGTAATTACTGCTCTACAATGTTGTATTTAAATGTCTGGGTTAAAAAACAACTCTTTTTTTTCCAACTGAACACAGTATATTTTATTTTAGGAAACATATAGAACATTTTGTAACATTAAACATCAGGCAAACTAATTAAAATAAATAATTGAATCTTCTTATTTTTAATTAAATTGCAGTCACTTGTGTGAGCCTAAACCTGCAGCTCACCTATAATCAAAATATGACACAAACACTGTACATATCGTAGGAACGGTATAACTTTTTTTTGCGGTTTTAATACCATGACTTTTTAAAACCGTGGTATACCTTGAAACCGATTATCGTCCCATGTCTAGTCTTCACTATAGTCATAAATAATCAGTTTGAGCTATCAAAAAAATAGTGGATCTTTCGGGACATTGTGTATATTCTGAATACCCAACACTAATCTTTTTATAAAGATATAAACAACCCTAAATATCTTCAAAAAGCTGATACATTTAACCTTAGTCATTGAATTGGCCATTGTTATTTGTGGCATGGGTGCACATTTCAAGCGGAGTCATGCAGATGTGTTTTATTTTGTGTGAAATTCTATTGTAGCAGGTGCATTGCAGGAGGGGCATCAGACCTCAGGGGTTGACTATAGTCTACTTAGAAAATCTGCTTTGAAAGAGGGGAGGAAGGAAGAGGATTTGAAGCAAGTCTCCTGGCACCCTCCTCTTGATTGAGACTGGAAACTCAAAATGGGTAAAAAGAAAGAAACGAAACAAAAAAAAGTTCTAGTCTAGTGAAACCCTTTCCAGACAGATAAAAAGTTCTCTCATTCCACCCCAGAAGAACACATTGCACTTTTTTGTGGATACAGACATTTAATCCAAAATTGAATGTACATTACCAGAGAATCAGTTAGTTAGACTCTGCCATGCACAACAGTTCTTATTTTAGGTGAAAGGCATATTGTCCTGAAAGCTTCAGATGCTGATGACTGTGTAACACAATCCTGAGCTGTATATTCAGGCGCGGTAATCCCATTTTTTATATAGAGTTCTTTTGAGCTAAATAAATAGTGGAGAAATGCCATACCCTCTACTAAGAGGTGCCATGGCATTCACACACCCAGCGAGGACACAGTCTGTTTGACCAGTGGTGCGCTTCTGACATTGACAGCTTCACATAGTAACAACACAAACTTAGAGTGTAGACAGCTAATTCATCAAAAGGTGGATATACATCTGTGTTGCTGCCTTGCAGCATTCGTTTGACACTTTCTTTGGAAGCAGGTTCTACACTGATCAAGTGCTTAAATGTTTAGCTGAAAAAAACAAACATGGCTGCCTTAGAGACTATATGCCTATACTAGGGATGCATAATATATCATTTGTTGCAGAAAACAAATTCACGATTTCTACATATATTTTACATTATTTAAATGTAAAGAAATTCATTTGAAATGGTTCCATGTGAAATGCTTTTTTTATTGGTCATTTTGGATAGTAAATAAAATATTTGTTGTATATATTGTTACTCTTTATCTTGAAAAAGAATCCAATATATTTGGCAACACATGATTTAGTTTACATCTCAACAATTGAGTAATGAATTATGTATTCCCCTTTAATCATTATTGCAAGGTCGACCTAGACTACACTCTCGCTCCACACTTTAAGTGAACGTTTAATCACAGAATGTTGACATTGCAATATATGAATTTACCCAGATCATACAGCCTGTATGGTTTTGTACCCAATGTAAAGATCTTCTGAATTTTACTTGCATTGACTGCTGTGGTTCTCAAACTGGTCCTCAGTCCATGTTTTTGCTCGATCACCTATGTAGGGATAGAGCTAAGATATGGACCAAATCTTGGCGGGGGTTGGGGGTGGGGGGAGGCCAGTTTGAAGACTACTGATCTAAAGAATGTATGATGCCTTTTTAAATTGGGGTTTCAACAGCATTGTCAGTACATGTCTCAGTGCAGGGTTGCAAACCACTGGGATAGTTGGTGGGGTGGGACATGGGCGCAAGAGGGGTGGGGGTTCACAGTCTGACCTGTGAACTCTCACCCCTCTATATGGAAACTTGTTGCAGGGTCAGTCCTTGTAGCTGCCTTGTTGCCATGGTCACTGTCAGGCCCCTTCTATTCACGTCAGATGCAGAGCCGATGATGGGGGCCTAGGTACGTACGTCATACAGCACCCTATTTCTATTCTTGTGGATTTATGTCCACTCTGATGAAAACTGCAATTCCTTTTTGTGTGTTTCAGCTGAATCAAGGGTATTGATACCTTGTCAAAGGTGGTATTGATACCTTATCAAAGGAGATGATTTGAATATATTTGTAATTTTTGTAGCATTTACATTAATACTGTGCCTGTTCCACAGGTGAATTATGACCTGGGTATGATTTGGTTCTTAGTTGCCTAGTAGCTTTACTACTTTAAAATATGACATGAAATATAAGAAAAGTTTAATATTTCATGCATTAAAGTATTTCTTGTCCCTTGTTCTGATATTTGAGTAATGCTGAATATATTGTCTGTGAATCTTTGCAAAATTTGGCTGAATTAGGATGCTAATTGACATTTCTATTTGAAACATTTAGATATTTTTCAAAATAGTCTACATGTAGGTTCCTTGTTACTGGTAAGACTCAAGGATCTAGAAGGCATCTAGTAAAAGTATGCAGTTTCAGGGCAGATCTATGGGTTTGCTGTGGGTTGCCTGTTTCTGGTGCCATTTCCACGGTGGGTCTGCAATGTCTTACTATTATTTCTTCCCTTGTCTGCCTTCTTTTTCTCTCTGTCTCCTTCCACCCATATCCGTCCTTTCTGCGTTCAGGACCAATTCCTTCGTGCTGCACCTGTCTCTGGGGGCATGGGAGAGTTGCTGATGAGGAAGATGGGTTGGCGTGCCGGAGAAGGCCTCGGCAAACACAGGGAAGGCACAGTGGAGCCCATTGTGATTGACTTCAAAACCGACCGCAAAGGTGAATGCAACACAGCATGTATTTTTTTTTGTGTGTGTTTTATGGGTTTATGTGTGTGTTACCTTACCACATTACCTTAATTTAACATGCTAGTTGATTTCAACACATAATTATTATGCATATGATTTGCTCTTGCAGGATTGGTGGCAGAGGGTGAGAAGACCCAGAAATCTGGCAACCTGGTGGTGATGAAGGACCTTCTTGGTAAGTTTTGTGGTTTTTACTAAAGTTATTAATCTGCTTTTTCCCTTCGTGCTCTGATCCCTAAACGTAACACAAATTTCTTGCAGGAAAACATCCAGTGTCTGCTTTAATGGAGTTGTGTAATAAGAAGAAGTGGCCACAGCCAGAATTTGTCATGGTGCTCCATAGCGGACCAGATCACCGCAAGAATTTCCTTTTTAAGGTTTGTTAGCAAGTGAATGTGTAACTTTGCCAGTAATGAAATTGTTTAAAACAATTGTACTTTATATGGCACTTTATTCTCAACCTGTCAGTGACACCATGGTCTCTAAAAAATCCAGCAGCACTCCTGTGTGAACCATTCTACGTAGCAAACTTGGTATTATGTCTATATTTCTGACTATCAAAACATTTTTTTTATCTCTCTTCACAGGTTGTCGTGAATGGAAGTGACTACCAACCCCAGACAGCCAGCCCCAATAAAAAGCATGCCAAGGCCATGGCAGCTACAGTGGCTCTACAGGCAATGGGAGAGGTTGCAGGCGATGGTGTCCATTCAGGACCTGTATTCACAGCAGCCACCAGCACCTGATAACCACTGCTACACACATATTGATGACAAATCATCCACGAAAAAAAGTAATGCACCTCTATCGAAATATTTTGTACATAAAAAGGATGCCTACTTGAAATGTAATATGTGCTTTTTGTTCACATATCTTTCCAGACCCCTTTGCTCACCCCCCAACATATCTTTAGTTTTTTCTTATTTCTTTTAGTAAACTTGATAGATCACACATTTTAACCTAATAAAATTTTTGAAAAATTATTACCACACTTGTAGAGAAATGGGGAACACCTCAAGTGTACATTTTATAGTTTGTTAAATAATTTAGCCAAAATTACAATTTACATCTGTTTTGCATAGTTTAAATATTCTCAAAGTTTCGTTGCTGTACAGAAGAGATGGTTGTTTTTAATGTGGAACTCATTGCTCCTCATGTGTCATGCACCATTAAGTATTGATTAAAGGTTTTGTTCACTGTATATGGTTTGTATTTTTGCACATGTCAATTGAACTACTTTCAACATCAGCAATGAAAAGCTATTTTCCTTTGAAAGCATGTTTTGTTGACCGATTTTCTTTAGTAAAATAAATGGATGATTTCTCACCAGAAAACATCGTGCTGAGTGATTACAATTTATATGATAAGAATGGAAGCATTTCTTACACTTCTTTTGTCCTCTGAACAGTGGTTGGCACTAAGGAGTGAAGGTGTGAACTGAACAAGATGTGCCAAGCCCTCATAACTATTGCCTACTCTTTATGAACCTGATTTTAGTGGGAGTAATGACCTTTAGGAAGTGACTTCACCATGATTTGTATTTGGTACATGAAATCTTCACAGCCAACAGCTATGGCTCTTATATCGACACCAGATGCAAGAACATTTTAAGTTTATTTTTTACTGCTTTATGTCTGTATGGCATCTGGAAACCCCCCCCAAACAAGCTGCTCTTTTGGAATTGCTCTGACTCAGTTGTCTAGCCATCAAAGTTGTTCAGACCTTTATGCTTGCCCATTTATCCTCCTGTAAATAACAGTGGTTTTAAAGTGGCTGATAGTTATATGTACTGGACACAATAATTACATACACAAAGGTGAAATGGTTGAGTGAAAATGAATAGTTTTTGGCATATAAAATCACAAAGTGGATGGATTTTATATTAAAACATGATTTTCTCACAAAATGAACAACTTGGCCCCAAAAACAAATACAAATGTGATTGTTGTTTATTAAAATTACTTGTTTTAAATTATGTATTAAGTCATGTAGCACATGCAATTCATTCTTCATAAAATAAGGTAATTTTAGGAATTATGATTCATATCAACATGGCTCAATGAACATAATAATTTCCTAAATATTCACAGGGCTGAATTTTATAGAAAACTTGTTAAACACCATAACATTAAATGAAGGTTAATAATACACCTTGGATCACAAAATCTTCAGTTTTATGTAGGATAGTTGAAGCAAAAATGAATACACCCAGCAACAAAACTACTACACCTAGCATTTTGTATGACCACCATGTCTTTTAAGGACAGTACCAAGTTTTCTACGCATAGAATGAACAAGTTGGTGACATATTGCAACATCTATCTTTTTCCATTCTTCAAGTACAACCTCTTTTAGAGCCTGGATGCTGGATGGAGAGTGATGTTCATGATACCATCAATGAAATGCAGCTCCCATCACCAGCAGCTCTCATGCAGCCCCACATAAGCACACTACCACCATGTTTCACTGTAGGCACCATGCATTGTTCTTTGAAATCCTCACCTTTGCAATGCCATACAGTTTTGAAGCCATCAGTTCCAAAAACACTGATCTTTGTTTCATCAATCCAGAGTATAGGGTCCCAGTAGTCCTCACCTTTTTCAGCATGGACCCTAGGCATGCTTTTTTGTGTGTGGGCTTTAGGAGAGTCTTCCTTCGTGCACGATATCCACGCATGCCATTTTTCTGCAGTGTGTGCCGTATGGTGTCACAGAAAACAGTCACTTCAGTCTGGCATTCTTCTGCTTTAGCTAACTGCAGTGCACTTAACTGCCGATTTTCTTCAACCCTTCTCGTCAAAAGATGCTCCTGTTGAGATCTTAACTTCTGTGGATGGCCTCGACGTATCTGTGAGAAGGTTGTACTTCCATTTTTCTTACATTTTTGGATGACTTTTGCTTATGGGCTTATGGCTGATATGTAAAGCTTTGCTGATGATCTTGCAACCCATATCTTTTTTGTACGAATAAATTATTCCCTTTTCCATGTTTTGTGACATTTCTCTTCCATGTGAAGCCATTGCTGACAGCATGAACTAGGATGGGCTTTTCTTTTTTCTTTTGTAAGGAAAATCACTTTTGGTTGTGTGCAAATTAACATATGTTGTTTGCGATCAATGCGCCACATTTGTGGGAGTATTTTATAGTGAAGTATCTCATAGAAAATGTTGATGCGTAAAGGAAACTAAAGGTTTTCAGAAAGATCTGGTGGGGTGTACTCATTGAGCGCAGAAATCATCTTTTTCAGGTATTTTAATTTGCTTTTTAATTTACAGCGCTGGACTGAACTTAGTGTCACACACCAGAAATTTAACAGCTTCACAGCTTAACGCAAGCTTCTTGAACCAGAAACACAGAATAGGTAAGGCTGGACAATTGCTTTAATATATTTGGCAATTATAAAATTTTATATATCTTCACCTTAGCCAAGCCTGGCTAATCTAGAAAAACTATGCATCCCTGTGTTCAAGACAGGCTCCAAACACCATTTTGGCTTAACATAAGAGCAATGGCCCCTTAAAATTCCTGTAAATATCCCTGTATACACACAAACACACACACCTATATACACTCAACAAAAATATAAAAGCAACACCTTTGTTCCTGCTCAGATTTTTCATGAGATGGACTTAAAGATCTAAAATTCATTCCACAAACACAATATTACCATTTCTCTCAAACTTTGTTCACAAATCAGTCTAAATGTGTGATAGTGAGCACTTCCGCTTTGCT
>JBBMFX010000080.1:14288249-14300191 GCA_037832545.1 Rhabdalestes septentrionalis | reverse complement strand
TTCTTTCGATTCTCCGTGATCAACTTTCAGCAAACAGTGAACACGACCAGACAGAACATTCAGGTACACACACACACACACACACACACACACACACAACTTCTCTCTTTCTCTCTCTCTCCCTCTCTTACTGTCTCTACAGGGATTTTCCACTCTGTATTATTGTAGCTAAATACTCCTATGCCAGCCTGCTTCTAAATCGAACCATAACCTTTAGTTCAGTAACTAGAGGAAAATTGTTTGTCTTTTTCCAATTTGCCAAGTACAATCTGTGAAGAAAAAAAGGTTACCAGTAGTAAAATGTTCCAAAAATGCCAAAATATTTAATGTCAGTGGGGGATCTTTGGCAGAAACATGTCCACAAATGCCTCCACCTTTTCATGTTTTTGTGCCTGTGTGAAGGTATTTTGTGCAGGTTTTTATGAAGTTTCAAATGTCAACACAATGAGAGAAAAACACATTGTAACACTGCAGGGGCCATTTTCTGTTCTCATTTGCACACTTCTTCCCAAAATGTCCTAGGCTTTTTTACATTTTTCTTTCAGTGTGCATGGGCATTGTATGTTTATGAAGGACAAAATGCCACTATGCAGAGATTCTATAATTTAGGATACATATTGCCATGCACACACACACACACACACACACACACACACACACACACACACACACACACACACACACATGCTTATAAATAAAGATTGTTGGTATGTGTTTGTGTCATACTGCTCTGACACCCCAGGCTCTTTTTATAAAGACGATTTGATTTTATAGACCTTGGCTCAAATCCTGGAGCAGGATTACAGCAAAGTCTCTGCTGTCTCTTCACACTGGCTGCCGGGGCAGGTCTGAATTTATATAGCCCTCTGCTGAGCCCATGCTTCCCGAGCGCAGCTATTCAGTGCTGAATAGAATTCTTGACAACCTTGATGTTATCTTCTGTTTCTCTTTAAATTATAATTCATTCATTAATTTATTATCTGAAACGGCTTAATCCACAATAGGTTTGCGGGTATCCAGAGCCTAACACGGGATCAATGGGTGCAAGGCGGGGACTGGGCAGGCTGCCACTACAGTAAATGACAAATGATTCTCTTAAATGAATACAAAAAATGTGTTTCTGTCATTAATTGCTTTTAAAGTATTTTGAACAGTTTGGCCAGTCTGAGTTATCCAGAACATTTCTACAAAATTCTAAAAGTATTAATATCTCCCTGTACTAATATGAACATAGACAATACCCAGACAACACTGGCACTGTTTTCCCTAAATGTTCACTTAAGGTTCATAAAATAGCACAAGCCTGCTTGTAATGTGTTTTTATTTTTATTATTATTTTTTTTTACCAAATTAGGATAACAAATTGTGATTTGCAAAAATATTTTCTAGGTAACAAGAAACACAATTTAACGTTAGAGAGGCATTAGCCAGGGAGCCAAATAAAGTGTTTTCATTGCGTTTTCCGACAGTAATTGGGGAATATTTGAAAAAAAGAATGTGAAATTTTCAGTTTGGTTTCTTAGAATCATACCATATTCTGGATTAGTTATTGTAGAGAATAACTGTGTTGATATAATGCAGTTTATCTATGCGGGTCCATTAAAGCAAAAAGAGAAAGACGATCGTGAAGGTGGATAAAAAGAGAGCTTATTTGTGTGGAAGATGGTGTCAACTAGGACGGGGCAGGTCAGGGCCTGCCTTCTCATCTGTATACATTTTTCCTGGGTCAGGAATAGCACATGGAAGCAGCAGAGAAGGGGGTGCTGGGGGCTGGCACTGTTTCAAAAAACTAACCATTCTTGTCCCCTCAGCACAAGATGACACTGACTGAGAATGGGCCTTGGAGAGAGAGCAAAGTGTTCTGTAATAACTAGCTACCTGTTCTCAGTTTTGATTGGATTTCCACTTCCATGTCTATTTTTAAATTATATTATATGCAATAATCTTTGTTTGGAAATGTATACATTATATGTATACTATATATAATGTATTCAGCTCCATTTTAGCCCTATGTTGGAGGCACTAATGATAACAAAAACAAAAAAACCCAGCTTCACTTTTCATGATGACACATGCTGAATGTATTGAGAAATTCCACTGTAGTCATTCAGGTCTCAAGAGGTATTTCTTATGCTTTTTTGGTGCAAGCTGGGGCTGTCGGGTTTGGGGGGTGGTGGGTCTGATAGTTGATGTAACACAGTTGGCCATTAGGGTTCTCCTCCAAATGCAACTGCCTCTGATACAACACTTTTCGACCTCTGTGGTTGTCTCAGTGATTGTGAGATTGAGGGGAAGCACCACCAGGTTTAAATTCACACAGTTTGGCAGCACTGTCTGATTGGAGATGTATGGTTTGTGTGAAAATTGGATTAAAAAACATAAAGAAATTCTCTGTGGGTATAGGTATCTCTAAGAACTTCTGAGAAAGAGAGAGAGAGAGAAAGAGAGAGACAGAGATGATATTTCTCAAGACTTAGAAAAAAGGACATCACACCACATGCTCTACAAAAAACTGGCTTCTTCACAAACAAAGGCTTTACATTCACACAGGTTAAGCTGCATTTTCGCTAGATTTCTGTTCTGTGGATGTCAAAGGCAGCGTTATGTGATTGATGGCATCATCATATGGCTATCAGCCAGTGATCGCAGGAAGTACTTTACAGTCTATTTACACAAAAAAAAGGGGGGGGGCGGGGGGTATCGCGGGGGGCGAAACCATCCACTCCATTGTTTTATGCTAGGATCAAGTGGAAATATGAGACACAGAACGCTTTGTGCCATATATTTTGCGGAGTGAGGTAGACCTTGAAAGGCAGTGACTGGGTACAACATAGCAAACTGCATGTACCTCTGGGCCTGATGTTACTCTTAAATGGAAATCACCCTTGAGAATGACGGCTGCTCCAATGTAAAAACTCTTGGCATAGTTCTAGCCTTAGTTCTAGAAGCCGACAGGCTGATTCAGAGGTTAAAACGAGCAGCCATAAACTCATGTTGGGCCTCCTCAACCATGAATCCTCTTTTACCACAACGTTAGAGGAAAGGCAGTACTGTCCAGAATTCACTACCTTTAAAGAAGTTAAGTGAATAGTTCCCCGAGGACAGGCCTGGAACCAAGTTTTTATTTTGGCAGCTATACACTTACTGCTATACAGCTCTTCAGTATTTGGTGGCTGACATTTTTAAAGGTTGTTAATTTAGAACAGCACTATGACAAGGCAATTCATTGACTGATATTTTTTTAAGATTGAAGTTTGATGAGAGTGCCATGTCAGTGTATTTGTGTAAAAATGGAAGGAGCTGGTGCCATTGACAAATGGAAACAATCCAACATAGTTCATGTCAAAATATTATTATTGCAACGACAACAACAACAACAACAATAATAATAATAATTATTATTATTATCATAATAATAAAAAACAAAAGATCCACAGCTTTTAGAAAAACAAAAACAAAATGGGTCTCATGCTGCGTAGAACAAGTTCTCCTTCTACTGCTCTAGTGAGAGCCCACCTAGTTCAGCTGCCCAACTTCAACTTCCTATTGGTCAACATGTCAGTCTTTTGCCCAGTTAAAAGCTCAGTATGGCCTCCACACTGCTTCTGCGGACATGTTGGTTGGGGAGCTGCTGTGGCTTCCCTCTGCCTCCACGACCACGTCACTCTGATTTGGCAGTGAGGGGTGGAGGAGGGCGGAGCCTGTAGAGGCGTTGGTGCAGGGCGGTAGGATCCGCGGTGGCGAACGTTCTCCGCCGCCTCCCCCTGGCATCATGGAGAACTGGTATGAGCCAGCAGCAGTGCTGTAGTAGAGATGATATGGTGAAGAGCTGGCCTGGAAAGGTCCACCTTGACCTTGGGAAGAGCCAGCAGGGTAAGGAGGCGGGAGGTACGTGTGGTAGCGTCCAGTGTGGCCAGTCATGGCGGACATGCCAATGCCTATGGCATTGGTTACAGGGGTGGGAGTGTAGGTAAATGCTCCAGTCGGGTAGGGAACACGGGGGTCAGTGAAGCGGCTATCAGGAAGGGAGGGGATAGAGGAGAAGGACCGCTCCAGACCAACGCGGGGATCAGTGAATGCTGTCAGGTCTGGACCTGCAAGAGAGGAAAGTTTTAGTCCAATCAATATAAGAATGAAAATCTCAGATAGAAACTAAATATGTTAAATACTAAAATGACTAACAGAGTAAAGAAATCTGAGGATATGGTGTGTATATTTTATTAATTTATATATTATTTGATAATGTGTCAGAAACCTCAAACATGTCTTTTGAGATACAAAACCTGTTTGACATTTCTCATCAAAAATTCTATATTTAATGCCTCAGCCTTAGCCACATGGGGACCATATTTTTATGTAATACATCTTAAAACTTACAAATCTGATCACTATATCAAGAACCTCACAGTAAAATCAATATACTGTAACACAGGCTCCTCAGCAATCTATGATCAGTGTGTATCATGGTCACATGTAAGGTAGCAATGTGCAGGTGTATCTGAGAGCTTACAGTGTATGGGATTACGGCTGGGGGAGATGGGTGTGGTAGGGTGAACAGCTGGTGCGGAAATTGGGCCTAGGTAGGGGTAGGACTGTTCATAAGACCAAGACGGAGATGTCTGCATTTGTCTGGAGTCTGAAAAACATAGACAAGAAGAAAATATTAGCACAGATCTATATTATTCTACCCATCCCAAGAATTATGTAACACACTTAAATGGATAAAGAACCAAATACATTGTTGCTTTGTTGTTGTGTTGATCCCGGAAAATGTAAAATTCTGAAATGAATATTCCTTGCTGCAAAATAATAAGATGCACCTACATTTTGCTCAGATAAACCAAATCATAGTGAACATTAAGCAACAAACATAACCCACTTTTGTAGACTGGATAGGAACTTCTTATATGTTGCTGTCATAATAAATATTCTTATCTCCCTGACAGGAATTATTTTAGGGAAGTGAAATTTCTTATTATGTTAAACTAGTCCTGAAAAATCTGAAATAAAATATCTTGATAAAATATCTCTCAGGGTTTATTTTTGCGACATCTGATTAGTCTGGGAGTTCTTTCTATTCCCACTTTTTTCCACTTTTTAAACATACTATAAAATACTATTAAACTGAATTCAAATGTTATTTACATTCAGCATTACCCACTGCACTGCATTTAATCAAGTAAAAAATAAAAATGCTGCTGTGTTTGTCATAAAAAAAGAAAGTTGGTTAGTATTTTGTAAGCAATTCATATACAGAAAGGCATATTTAAACATTGTGGGGGATTTTATACAGTGATAAGCAAATAAAAGTTCCTTGGCTCATGTTAAAAGGACATGTTTAGCCAGTATACCCACTGTGTGCACCAGGCCACACACTGACTGAAGGAAAATAACAGAAAAGAAGGAGGAAGGAATTACTGTTCCGAACCTCGCTGTGCTACAAATATATTAAGTCTAATGCATGTCTCGAGAACAGCCCATAAATTTTCCGGTAAGGTGAGCTGAGAGGCAAAGTTATGGTTAAAACTGTAGAAGGGGAACTTTTCTACTTCCTTCTTCATCTACCACTTCTATTTTTCTTTCTCTATGTCCCTCTCACTCTTCTCTTTGCTCTTTTTCTCCATTCGAATCTTCTTTTTCACTCTCTCTCTGTCTCTTCTACCTCTTTCCCTTTTCTTTCTCCTCTCTCTCTCTTTTTCTTTAACTCCCTCTCATCCCCCGTTACTTTCACTCTTCTTTTCACTCTCTCCATCTATTTCTTCTGGTCTCCCTGTCTCTCTCCATCACTTTTCATCCTCATCTCTCACTCTTTCTACCTCTTCTTCTGTCTTCTCTCTCCCTCAATCCCTATGGTCTAATAAACGCACACCGATAGCCTGCAGACTTCCAGACAGAAGGGGAGGGCGAGCCATCAGAGAGGAAGCAAATTACGCTCGGCGGCCAAAAGCCTAGTTTTGAGCCGTTTCAAGTAGAGCCAGAGTGCGGCTCACTGCCAAAGCACCCCCAACACCACCACCACCCCCACACCCCCCCTGAGGCTCTTTCCAGAAGCCCCCCTCTTTCCTGCCTCCCCTCCCCAGGCCCGGCGCTTCTGATCTGGGGCAGGAGTCACACATGGCTGGGTGGGCGGCTGGAGGCGGATTCGGGCATCCGGTGCCGGCGAAGGCTCATTCATTTTTGTACTGGGCTCCCACACACAAACACACACATGCAATGTACTATGCGCAGAGGGAGTCGAGAGAGAGAGATGAGGGTTGGGTGAAAACACATACACACAATGTCAGTCCAAGAATGGAGAGAGGAAAAGAATGTAACTCACACACATAAGACTTGGGAATTGGCATACAGGTTGAGCACACTCAAATGATCATATACACTATTCTTAAAACTAAATCTTCCTACATGCACTTTTAAAATAAACACACTTCGAGTGCTGCCATATAAAAAAGAGCCAACAAAATTAGGTGTGTGAAGGACCAACAGAGATCATAATATTTCTGCTCTGTTATGATATTTGCAAAATTAAACTTTAATTTGATGCCAATACCATGTTATCCTTTAATGGTTTTAAAAAGAGTTGGATCACTTTTTTTCAAACTCTCTAAAACCTCCCAGGAAGAAATACGCAGCCAACTTGACCACATTACACAATCTGAGTGTGTGCTATTTCAGGCTTGATCTCTTCAAGGATCTTTGTTGATATCCAAATTATTATAGTTATTTTGATGATATGGGCCCAATGCAAATATCTAGCATCAGATGCCAGCTCTAGTTTACAAAAAATGTTATAAAAGAATGTGGTTCTTATGTGTCATTGCTACAGGGAATTCTATTTATCGCACATGTTTTCAAAGAGTAATGTGGAAAAATGTCTCTGTGTTTTTGTTGGAAACAAGACTTCATGAACGTTAAACCTCCATTTCATATGGAAACTTCATTTTTCCAGGAAAACTAAACAAACCAGAAGTTTAATTTTGTCTAAAACCTGCTTCAGATCATACAGCCTTACTATTGACCCTTTTCAACACATCCAAATATTGTATATGTGTGCTGCCAGACCTTAAGCTGTACCTTCTAAATCCTTAATCTAAACACTTTTATTTAACTGCTACTATGCCATCTCCTGTCTCTCTCTCTCACACTCACACACACATAAAAGCTTGCTCACAAACAATAACATACTGCTGGCCTAAACACGGCAACACACACACAAACACACAAACATAAATTGCACACATATAAGCCGGCCCATGGCCCCAGCTGCTCCTGATTTTCTGTAATATGAAAAAAAATACAGAGAGTGAAAGAGAGCGAGAGAGCAAGAGAGAGAGAGAGAGAGAGAGAGAGAGAGAGAGAGAGGGGGAGGGAGGGAGGGAACGATGGGGACAGAGAAATAGAAAGAATGAAGGGAGGAAAAAAAGAGGGAGCTCTTGAATGACTTAATAACGGTTTCCGCTGGCTCCTTTCCCACTGCTATTTCTGGCGGCAGGATCAGAGAGCAGAGAGCAGCACGCGGCAGGAAATGGACTGTTCCACTGGCCTGCACACACAGCCTGGCCCGATACAGCCCTGCCACCATCCCTCCATCTCTCAGGCCTCTGCATCACTCCACTCTAACTCCAACCTGCACTCAATCCTCCATTCAGGCCTTTCTTCACTCTCACTCAGTCTTCTATTCTCTTTTCTGACTATGTGTGTGGTCGTATTTGGTCTACAATATACAGCACGAGACCAATCGTCTCAGGCATCTGAGAAAATGATGTTAAGCTATTTATTTCTTAAATCTCGGACACTAGATTAAATGCAAATAAAAATACTAATTTGTGTGTTTGTGTGTGTGTGTATATAAGTGTGAATCACCTTTCACATTAATATTTTTGGTTACTTTTTTTATGCACTGCAGAACGTAAACACAGCATTTTAAGATTTAAGTACTCTAAACTCAAAGATAAATACATAAAATATAATATAATATAATATAATATATTATAATATAAAATATTTTTAGGAGGTTTGTGATATTCCTTTTCTTGAGTCATTTCAGAAATATCTAGAGCTCTGTTCATCACTGTGAGAATCTAAAACTCGCTAATTTATTATCATTTGTTTTATTTTACAGCTTTCCACTAGTGTAGTTGGACAAGACAGGTATGTTTTTTTAAATATAATTTTTGTTATATGTTTACCTATATATCTGTTTACACAGATAATAATGCCTGCAGCCAAATGATCAGCAGAAATCCAAAATCATGTGAAATAAAATCTAAAACAACAACAACAAAAAAATATATACATTTGTATTAGGGGTGGAGACAAATACAAATACGGTATTCGGATTGGCACAAATAACGTTTTTTTTATATATATATTCCAAGGAACAAATATTGCATCATAGTGTGATTGCAGTATGGCTGGCCATATAAATACATAGATGAAAATAACATACTATATGCCCACCATGATTGGTTAGTGTGCTCATTTGCATACAGTATCCTTCTGTAATATCAGCACTGTAAAAGCCAATATCACTAAAATCCAGACCATATGTGCTAACAAAAAGCCTGACCATCATTGAACAAAAACACAAAGCATCTCTTGATTCAGGAGGAAGAATCACTACCCCTATTCACATTTCTCAAATGTGCAGAATTATTCCCACAGCACAATTTAAATATGTCTGATTAATATTTTTAAAGCACTTTGAATTGGGGGTTTTCAGACCCGGCTGCTTCCTGTCAGCTGACTCTCACTTCTCTCTTTTTTCCCTGTTCTGCTTCCTCCAAGAACGTACAGGCAATATCTCCCCTTCTCTCTCTCCATCTCTTTCTCACAACACACACATATGCACCCAGAAACACACATACACACCTTACTCCTATTTACACTCCCTCAGAGGGGAACAGAAAGTAATGATTTATCTCTCAGAGATAAAGGGGCCCCCGTGCCCAGCTAGGCTGTTTAGGAAATGCTCAGAACATCAAACAAAATAGCAGAAGTACCATGAGCATCTAATATAATCCTTAACACTTCCTTCAGTGAGACCAATTTCCCAGAAAAGAGGCCTTGGCTTACACCATGTGATAAACAGGACTTCAAAAAACAAGCCTAAATATCGATTACTCATTTTACAGTAAGCTGTAACACATTACTAATGTATTAAGCGTGTTAACAGCATGATGACGTGGTTCTCAGCACTACTTCATTATGCTGTACAGCTAGTGTGAAATTGCTTAATCTATTAACTTGTATTGCAACGCTGGGCTGCTTCAATTTTTTCAGTACACAGCACAATCAAGGAGTCAGAAATGATCCCTTTCTGCTTCTTTAAATTATTTTAGTCTAATGTTGGAGAAAATAGTTCAAAAGTGTGTAGTTTGCCCTAAAATGTACTGTGTATGTGATGTTTGTGCATGAGTGTGTGTGTGTGTGTGTGTATGTGGTGCCATTCCAAGACATTGTGCTGTATGTGTGTGGCGCAGAAGTGTATGACTGAGCGTGTGTGTTTGGTTCATGTGTATGTAATTGTGTGTGTGCGGTGCCATGCTCAGGCATGCTCATCTAAGGTCCAATCAAAGATGGCCTTGTTCTCTTTACTTGTTATGTCTATATATCCGATGGTGTGTGAAAAAAGTGTGTCCCTACATCCCCTCAGGTCACTTGGGAGGAACAAATAAGACGCCAAACACACAGAGACACAGACCTAAATAGAACAACCACCAGCACAATAAATTATGAGAAATGAACCGAACCACGTACTCTCCCGCCCTATCCGATTTCTCGTACTTTTAACCGTGAAAAATGTGTCCAAGACATCCAGGGTTACAAAGAGCTTTTCAGGGAGAGCTATGAAAGATGAAGGTGGGTGGATGATGTGGCAAAACTACAGCATTTACAACATAAAAACAAAAATCACAACGTTTACATTTTCTGGTGATAAGGAAGAAAGCTCTAAACATACAACAAACAGCAAAATAATAGAACAAAAATGGAAAAAAACGATTATTTACAAACAATTCTCAAATTTGAAGCATTTATAATAAGATGATTTTAATAGTTGCCTGACACTTTATCAGCTACTTGTTACTATAGCATTACTACACTCTGGTTGTTTTTATTTACAAGCTTTGTGTTGTTGTTTCTTTATGATACATGCAGAATATACATATACATAACCTACTCTGAAAAGTCTGTTGGGATGAATTCAGCGTGAATACCTGAATATTTATCTTACTATCCATCCCTTTTTCCACCTTCTTCAAATTTTCAAATACCACTGAGATGAATCATTATGTTATAAAAGGTATTCTACAGCATCCCGAAGGCAGCTGGATGGAGGTAGAATAAAACCAGTGTTTGCACTTAAGAAAAAACTGGAGAACAAAATAACTCACCTGGTAACTGGCTGTGGGTGGGGCTGCTGAAGGGGGGGGTGTTGAGCGTGGACCGGGGATTGGGAGCGGTGGCCTGGTGGGGGCTGCACCTCATGGCACTTCGTCTCAACTGCTCCGAGAAGGCCAACGCTCCAGGCTTTATGGCTTCCTCCAGCTTTTGTCTGTGGCCTACACACACCAGCACACACAAACACACACAATAAACATTAAAATATCGTTTTCAAAAATTCACATTTGATGCATATACATATAAAATCATTTTAATATGAAACCAGCACACAAGCCTACTAGTTTGTGAGAGGCTGTAACACATAATAAAATAAAACATATTAAGTGACTCTTAACTTTTAAACAGTATGTAATATTGTTTTTATATAAAAATAAACACAAAGAGAGGGAAAGGGAGTGAGAGGCATGACCACAGAAGCATGAACAGTACGACAATGTGCAAAAACACGTTTTAAAATGGACTCTTCAACCCAGACTATTGGCTAGTCACACAATGTTGCCTGGTGCCATAACACACCCACAAACACATGCCAGTGCATGCACACACACACACACACACACACACACACACTCATGCACCTATTTTTCCAGATCCTTTTCATATTCCCTTTCATACATCAGTAATGTAATAATGGCTCCCAGATCCTGTCATCTGCTGTATATCTGGGTGTTGAGACCCCGCTGGTGCAGTGGCACTATAATGTCTCACAACAGCATGTTTCAGTTAGATGGAGAGGAAGCCACTTGGCAGGACCCTTAGGCTGGACAGAGAAATGAAGGGAGGAGGGACGGTAATGTGGAGGAATGGCAATATTAGTGAAGATAGTGGAATGAGATGCTGAGGGTGAATTACTGAGCATAAAGAGAATTAGAAATTAAAAATGTAGATTTTAAAAGCTCATTAATTAACTAAATACATTTTAAATGGACGACAGTGCCCTAGACATACTTTTATTTTATTACATGTTCTAATGCCAGAGACTATTTTAGACTTTTTGGTTGAATCACCTTGTGCTGTACCTGTACTATAAGATCAATTACTGTATATGCTCAGGCAGGCCTCTATTATAAATCTATATTCAGTCCACAGGTTTTCTATCAATTTCTAAGTATGGGAACGCAATGAGTTAAATTTTCTGTCTATGATGACTGTACTACACAAATACAGTCGATACAGATGTATGTGAAACATGTTAAATGTGCTTTTTTAAGAATTACTAGCCTATAGATGCATTACACTTTGGTCCATTAGGGGGCACTATGGGGTTTCCTGATTCAGCTGAGGAAGCAGTGTATTTCTGTGTGAGAAAACATTTACGTGTGTGAGGGGACAGGTGACATGCATTTCCGATTGTGTCTGTCCAGCACGCTACCTCGTGTGTGTGTGTGTGTATGTGTGTGTGTGTGTGTGTGTATGTGTGTGTATATGTCTGTGTGTGTAGGTGTGTGTGTGTGTGTATGTGTGTGTGTGTGTGTGTGTATGTGTGTGTATGTGTGTATGTGTGTGTGTGTAGGTGTGTGTGTGTGTGTGTGTTTGTAGGT
>JBBMFX010000080.1:14255223-14267905 GCA_037832545.1 Rhabdalestes septentrionalis | reverse complement strand
AACTGCTTAAACCTTACTAGGGTTGTGGGTACTCAGAGCCTATTCCATAGATATATTTATATTCTGTCTAGCTCAATAAGATGTTGCAGTACCTGTAGTTGATACATATAGTGGCCATCAGATGTATTAAAACTGGTGAAAGGTAGCATGTAGTAAACCTGTGAATGTGCAGCAGTCCTGCCTGGAATGACACGGGATATCTGGTGAATTATTCAAAACCATTCAACTTGGCAAAGACTATCAGCCTTATGATGAGCACGTCCTGCAAAATTGCTGATTGATTTTCTGACACAAGCGATGAGCCTGCACAGCCTGAGGTATAGAGCAAGAGGCAGAAAGGAGTGTGTGTGTTTGTTGGGGGGGGGAGGGTGGATTAGACAGAGCTGCAGGTACAAAGCCAGAATATCACTTTGAATGTGTTAATTCTTCGACAACTTGGCTTTCAGGAAAGCTAAGGGAATCCAAGAAGATCCACTTGTTCACTTTCACCACTGTAAGGAGAGTAAGGAGAAAGCTCTTTTACCACTATTATTCACAGACAATATTTTTTTCCCTTTTCTTATTCAAATAATCCCTCTACCAATATATTATAGTGTATAATACTTTTATAATAATGAAAAGTTAATGGGCAGAAGCTGGGAATGGCTGGAATTCTGAGTTTTACTTCATTGGCTCTACAAAAAGGACATAAGTACAGCTCTGGAAAAAATAAAAGACCACTGCTATTTGTTATTAAATCTGCATCTGTATGAGCATGATAACCATTCAATGCCAGTTTCTGTTGAATTCCCCATTCTGCTTTATGAGGTGCTGATTAGTGATAACCTGAATCAAATCTTATGTAATGAGGGAAAGATTGAAAAAAAAACCCTGTATTAATCAACACTCTCCCCTTGCAATGGGACATGTTGGATGGCAAAACACTACTAGAAGTACAAACTGTAAACACTGCATCATCTCTCTATTTTTGATGTATTGTCATTTCTGTTTAGTTAAAAAATTCAGTTCAATAATTCCTATAAAAGATAAAACGTGGGAAACTGAACATTTATGCGGTAGTCTCTTATTTTTTCTAGAGCTGTATATACATTTATTGGGTGTGTGCAAGGCTTTGAGGCCTGGTTTGGCCTTGTGTGGGTCAGAATGGTGCGTGGGAGGAAGGGGCCAGGGAGCTACTGGAGACATGCCTCAGGCACCATTTAGTGCAATGCTGAATTGATGAGAAGATGCAGTGAAGCTGAAGCACATACACACACACAAAGATGGTTTAAAAAAAAGATGATTGCTCAGTGCATGCACACACACACTCCAAACCCACTCACTTGATGTATACCTGCAGTAAATAGATTTGATACTTTGTGTTTCTTTATGGGTTGATGGGATGAATTTGATGGGGCATTAAGGATTTAATTCATCATAAAGCAATACAGACAAAATTCAGATAATTTCATTTCCTCAGGACAATTACTAAAAGGAATGTTTCCAGTAATGTTTTATCATGCACGCATTTCCCATAAACCTACTTTTAAGTCATATGCATACATTGATTCGGTATTAGAAATAGGCTATTCCATACAATAAGTGTCAAAAGGAATATGGGTTTATAAAATATAAATAGAATCACTGAGTTTTTAAAATGTCAAATTCAAAGACTTTGTGTAACAGAAGGGCTATACCAACATTTGTTTTATCTCACATAATTGGATTTATTTCCAATTTAAAATATAGCATATTTGCATACATTGATCTGTTATGATGAAGTTCTTGCATCAGTGTATCATTCTTTTAGTTAAATATGATATTTACTGAAAAACTCTTTCCCAAATAAAAAAAACAACAAAAAAAACATTGTGTGCATAATGTATCTGACTGTCTTCCTAATATTCAAAATTAGGAAAGTTGAAAACAAAGTCAGCCATGCAATGCTGCCCTGCAGCAAGAATGCATTAATGTGAAAGGGATTGGAGGTGAAGATTTGAGAGGAAACAAGAAGCAGCAGCTAGAAGATGACAGAGGGGCACTGGAAAAGCACGAAAACTCTTGATAGCTGTTCACCATCCCTCTTGTAACCAGATGGGGTGTTTATCATGTTCTGCTTATAACAGCAATATGTAGGATGGGGAATTGAAAAAAACCCTTGAGAAATTTCATCTCAATGTTATATATCTTTTGCTCCATCATGACCATAGCTGGCCAGGTAACATGGTGAGCTCTAAAACATGTAGGTTCATGAACTGCTGGGAGTTTTAGTTAAAATTAATCCTGAAAGTTAGCCAATGGTGAGATACATTTGGACTGCCTACTGATTACCTGTAAACTAAACTGAAACTTCTAGGACACAAAGCATATGACATAAATTAAAACATAGGGCCAAGATGGCTTCTTTGAGTGTTGCAGTACAAAAACAACTCATGCATCCCTGAAGAACATTTCAGTTGTTAGATCTTTATAGAACATGTGTGATACTTTGACAATTGCAAGCCAAGATATTTTTTATTTTCCACTATGTTGCATTCTTCTTCTATATAATGCTCTGGGTCATGATTAAACAGCTGACATGCTAGAAGTTGCATTTTACATTTCATTAGTTCTAGCAAGTTAATGACAAGCTGTAAGCCTAGTGCACTGTCACCTCACAAGAAGCTAGTGACTAATCAACTGTACCATGCCCTAGCAACAAACAGAGTGGCTTTGTTTCGAGCCAGACTCTTGGCTCTGCTATGCCGGCAGTTGAGGATGGATCAGTTGTGGTCAGATGGGCAGATGGCCTCCACAGACACTGACTCAAAATTCAGACCACAAACACACAGCAAAACACAGACAGATCCCCAGCAATATCAACATAAGGGACACAGCAAGGAAAAAAAAGTTAACTGAAAGGAGGGCCTCGTTAGCTGCTGTTGTGTTATCGTTTAGGACATTACGCTGTTATTGCTGTACAATTTAATATGTTTCAAGAAAGCTTTAAAAAAATGACACAAGCCCATTCCCTCACCCAAGATGAGGAGTATGCCACGGTATACCATATATGATTTTTTGTGACCACCATGGTCATGCAGTGTCATTTTGATTGACAATATCATAGTAACATGAAATTCTGTGTGTTTGTAGTCCCACATGGTTGATACAGAATAAGATGTTTGTGGGCATGAGCTTGCCTCTTCATGATAACTTAAGAGAAATTGGCCCCGAGCATTTTTGGGGAAAAAGGGTGTGAATTCTTTGGCAAATAATTACGCAATTTGTTGAGCTCATTAAGACTCCTTTGTGGAGTAGTCCCACCTAAAATCTAGTAAATCACTGGGCAACGAAATATGACACTTTACATTTTTTGGAAGAATGTTAAATCTGATTACATTTAATCCAAACTGACACATTTCCATAATGTGTTCCATGTTCCATGTTTGTGTGCGTGTTTGTATGTATGTGTGTGTTTCTGTCAAACATGATACTCAGCAATATGGCATTTCAGAGGTTTGTGGCTCTGAATTAAATTCCATTTTGATTTTCTGTCATAACATATCCATTTGATAGAGTTTGCAGCCAAAACGTTTTGTTTCACAAATGGCCTGCTTCTTGACACTTGATTCTAAACAAAGCAAAATATTCCATCAGTGGACTGCCAGCAATGAACCATTGCTAATAACTGTCCTGAATGGCCCTCTAATTTAACTGAACAAATGTAGCAGAGCTAGGCTAATCTTCCAGCAAAGTAGACCAAGGCCATTTTCATTCTCTGTGGTTCAAATGTATATGAAGGAGAACAAAGGTGAGTCTTTCGTGCATATATAGGACAGTGCATGAGATGCGGTCAGTTTGGCCTTTTCCCCTGCAGGAGCATTAGGATGCTGCTCAATAAAAAAGTCATTAGTCACCCACAAAATCAATTAATGACTCAGTGGGGCCTGCGCCTTAAAGTTGCACATGGCCAAGCGCTTCCTTCCACCAGAAGGCCTACTTAGTAATTCTCACTTCTACTCACACTCCACGCAGATGAGGAACCCTGCTAAATAAGCCAGAAGAACATTCTGGAAAATGGGGACATTCATGCACAAGGTGACATGCAGAGGAGAATCATCAGATAAATAAATTAGCAGCCATTGAATGAAAAGCTCCCAAATAAAGTCTGCTGGAGGAGAAGGAATGATGGCCCAGACACTCTTTGCATCTTGACCTCGTTAACCACACTGACGAAGTACACAGAAGTTCCACTTGGGAACGGATCCCTTTGGGTGTGCTGGTGCACCACTTCGTCCATTACTGTGTTTTCCAAGAGTTTTTGTGGTTATGAAAAGTGGAACAGACCCAACCCAGTACCTTCACAATATCGACCATTATATTGCTATTTCCTGTTGCGGTTTCACGGCGTAAGGTTGGTAATGGCAGCAGAGAAGAGCATGATGGGAACTTCATGTACTCTGAAGCACTGTAGAATTCTGGAATGTCCCCAGTAATGAACATCACCGCACACTTGTACCGAAAGTAACAAAATAAAGTATATGACTCTGTAAATGTAGCTCACAATGCCTTTGCCTTCAGTCATTGTTTTTCTTACTTCTGAAAACCTTTTTGCAGTTAGTCTGAAATGAATAAGATGCTTTCTTGACAACAGTTATCATTACTTGTACTTTCATCTTTTTGTTGCAATGCCATTGTTTTTGAGATTTTGCTGCTCAAAGATTAGCCAACAGAGATACCACAAGCATTCTACTAGCATGACAGATAACCGTGGCATTATAGGCATACTAGGCAGCAGTACATGGGTATGGGCATCACATATTAGTGTGGGAATGTATGCCCATTCATGCTGTAGAGCATTTATGAGGTCATAAATTATGTTTACTGATGTTGGACGAGAAGGCCTGGCTCATATCGCTGTTGCAGTTCATTGCAAAGATGTTGGATGGGGTTGAGGTCAGGACTGTGTGGCGCAGTCAAGTTCTTCCACATCAAACTTATCTCACCAAGTCTTTATGGACCTTCCTTTGTGCACTGGGACACAGTCATGCTGGAATAGAATAGGTTCTTCCCCAAACTGTGTCCACAAAGCTGTAAGCATGACATTGTCCAAAATCTCTGGATATCCTGAAGTATTAAGATTGCCTTTCACTGGAAAATTGCCCCTCACCCAATAATGTCCCAATAATTTTATCCATAGTGTGTAGTAATAATCCCTCATCCTTCTCATATACAACAACTAGTCTGAAGTTCTCTAATGTAACTTGTAACCATAGACAGTTCCAGCCATCACTCGGATCTATAAGACAGCAGACAAACATTTGGTTGTTGAGCGATTAGCGCATTTGGTTACAATCCGAGAGAGGAACAAAAGAGACTCTGATCAAGAGACACTGTGCAATCAATGGTAACACCCACCTTCTTTGTTCCTCTCTCTGTCTAACCCAGTCAATTCATGCTTTATAAAACACAAATCAATATCTCCAGTCTGCCACTGGCAGGTCCATGCTTACGGTCTCAATGGCGATGCAAGGAGGATTACAGTCTATCAGTGTACCAATGACAAGTACCTGCATTCACACCCAATCACGCAGTCTATTGACTGCTTCAAGATTAGGCCTCACGGATGCTCATCTCAGCCCCTACTACAGCCAGGAGAAAGTGTTGAAAAAGGAAAAAAGCGAGAGAACAAAGGCAGCATTTGGAGAAAGCGAAGGCATAGGAGGAAATGCAGGAGCGATTAAACAGACGGAGGGAAGAAAGGGAGTGAGAAGGAGAGATGAAAATAAAAGGAAATGAAGGAGCTTTATTAGAGATCCTCTTCCTGCACTGCGGATGTCGCGTGTAACAGTGAAGCGAGCAGATCAAACACGGCATCTGCCCCTCTGATCACAGGCCAGTCCACCACATGGCTGAGGGTCCCCTGGGGTGTAGGCAGAGAGGAAAGGGGAGCATGAGGCAGAGAAATAGCCTGGCAGGACTAAGTGACCCGGCAGTTGGTCTGATATTTGCTCCTAGGCTTTTTCAGCAAGACCAACACATCACATCTTGAGACAGGCCCACTGGAAAAGGTTCCAATAAGAAAGGTACCAACAAAGGATATTTGGAGTCATGTCACAAGTTCTTTAAAGAGTCATTTTTGTAAGGGGTTGTGTGCAAATGTTTAAAGAACCACATAATGAAAAAGAGATTTATACTTGATCTTGGAATGCTGGGTATGTTGGTATTTGGTTCCTTTCAGGTGTAGGTCAAGGGATGATGGTGGACAAGTAGGTCTGGCTCACCAAAGGCCATTCTTGTCATCCCAAAGATGCTTAATAGCAGTTGTTCATAACCCTGATCACAAAGGTCCCCCTCAGCTTTTCTTGAAGTGGGTTCATAAGAGCAGATAAAATGTGCTGGATAGGGATTGATGTTGGAAAACACTGATCTGTAGGAATTCAGCCCTCCATCAAATGTGGTTCCACTGCTCAGTGGAAATGTTCAGTGATAGGTATCTTTCGACACTTGCAGCAGCCCATTGTGATTTTGGGCCTCTGAGCAATTTCCCAACTCTATTAACTCATGCCATTACTGTGCTTTAATGTGGAATTTTATCCAGAGCCTGAACACATGAACACAGCCTTAGAATGTTCTGTCTGAGTCTAAACCCAAACAGAACAGAAAGGCCTATCAAATTTCCTTGCCAGAAATGGCCTAAACTGAGAAAATAACCTGACCTGACAGAGGCAGTTATATTACTATGTTGCTACACAATAGAATCAAACAAAAAGCTATCCAAAACGAAGATAAAACCTTATTTTAATTAATTTATTTATGAAGCAGTGTTTTTGAACAACCCTAGATCTCAACCCTAGATAATTAGTCAAGATAATCTTTTCATAATGCGATATTCTAACACTGGTTAACCAAATGAAACACAAAAGTCCTTTTTCTGCACTATTTTGTGCATACATTTCTTACAAGTATACATCAAAACATGAGGACTCCAGCATGCCAGATTACAAACTGTTTAAAATAAAGTTTTAGAGAAGAAGAATACAGTATGGAGAATATGCAGCGTAAAATCTAATAACAGTGGGAGTTTGAGAGGGGCTGTGAGAAAAAAAATCACAGTGTGAATTGAATCTACTGAGAAGTAAATGTTTTGCACACACTCTGTAATTTAGTAGGTAATTGTGTCACTAAGATGAAATGGTACAGTACAGTCAAGACACTAGACTGTTAAAGTAGATACATTCATTAATTCACCCCACTTTCGTCCTGCTGGGCTGAGCAAAACAGGGTGGCGAGGCACGAGACTTTTCTGGCCGAGGCCAGACGGCGGACGACCAAGACTCTCTCTGGAATATCAGCATGACGCTGTGACTAAACACATCTCACTGTGCTGCCACGTCTGTGAGGCTTCTCTGACTAAGCATAGCTCAAGCATCTCCCCCTCTTCTCCATGCACATGAGCGCACACTTATGCCA
Source organism: Rhabdalestes septentrionalis (assembly GCA_037832545.1). Classification (NCBI taxonomy): domain Eukaryota; kingdom Metazoa; phylum Chordata; class Actinopteri; order Characiformes; family Alestidae; genus Rhabdalestes; species Rhabdalestes septentrionalis. The sequence continues at coordinate 14,260,474 of JBBMFX010000080.1, read as the reverse complement.
GGCGCCCAGCCGACTGCACTGGAAACAGGTGGCACTAACTGCGCCCAGGAGGCGGGCCAAAAGGAGCTGAATCATATTGACATAATTACCCCAGCAGACGCAGGAGCATTCCCACGGCCGTGAGCTGCACGTCTGCTATAAATGGAGATGTGATAAAGTGAGAGGGGAAGCATGGGGGTACGCACACGGGCAGTGAGGAGAGGATGCCAAGTTGTGGGGGTTTAATGGTAGAAGAGCTGGTTGTGTGAGACAGAGTTGCTCATCAGCTTGAGTCACTCGTCTGAAATAGAAGTATATGCCAAAACATTAGCATGAGAAAAGGAGAGGAGAGGTATAACTGTAAAGATATTACTGTCAGACTAGACAACTTAATTTAATTACACAATGACTTGCATTTAGAGTTCATTGCATTTCCAAAAACGTCTGTTTACTTCAGTAGCAATACATTTTATTGCTTTTATTTCTACAATAGTAAATCTTTCTTGTACTTCCACTCACTAGTCATTTTATTAAAGACACCTACAGTGCCCTCCACAATTATTGGTACCCCTTGTAAAGAGGGTTACCAGGACTTAGTAACCACCATCAGACACCACCTCCATGCCAAGAGATTGTTTGGATACATAAGCGCTTGCAGTTTGTAACAGCTTTGACTGCAACCATGTTCTATGGTCTGACCAAACAAAAACTGACCTTTTTTGCAATAAACAGCCAAAACAGTTGGAGGTTCTGTGATGTTGTGGGGGGGCTGTTTTTCCCCTAGAAACCTTGTTAGGGTACATGGCATCATGGATTCTATGAAATACCAGGACATTTTAAGTAAATACCTGATCGCCTCTACAAGAAAACTAAAATTGGGTTATCGATGGATCCTCAAGCAAGACAAAGACCCAAAGCACATGTCTAAATTAACACAAAAATGAATAGCTGGCCACAGAATCAAGCTTCTGTCATGGCCATTTCAGTCCCCTGACCTGAACCCTGTGGGGTAAGCTAAAGAGGAGAGTGCACATTAGAGAGCCTAGTACCCTGGAAGATCTAGAGAGATTCTGTAAAGTGGAAGGTCTCAGATACCCTACTCCATATTCTCCAACAACTAGGTGATGTTTTATCGGCAAAGAAAGGTTGTAAAAGTATTAAATTCAGGGGTGCCAATAATTGTGCCACATGTGTTTTTGTTGAAAATAATTATTTTTTGATCAGAATTATTTATCTCTGAATACATTTATTTCAATAAAAGGTAGTAAAGTTACTGAGATGAAGCACCAACAGGTATATTTTTTACAACACTTTTACTAATCTTTACAAGGGGTGCCAATAATCGTGGAAGGCACTGTCTCTATACCTCAACTCCCAGGCCACTTTATTTAACATTCACTGGTCACTTTATAAGAAACACTTGCTATGTACGTCCAGTCCATGACTGCCTGCCAGTCCTGTTATCACACACAAATTGCCAGCCATTCTCTGCCCCAAGGGCCCCTAATTTTTGGTGTGGGACCAGTTTGCAATGCTTGTGATGAGCAAAGATTTTGATTCATTTTTGTCGAAACCAAAACCTTACCAAATGGGCACACTGACATCCCATTTTTTGTGTCACAATTTGGTTTCGTTTGCATATAGCCCACCATTCTTTACCAAACTGATTATAAAACCCATAATTAAGTAGCATTTTCTCTTGTATATTTTAAACTAACCAGAATGAATGTACAAAGAAGGTTAAATAAAGGCAAAGCAACAACAAATAGCATGTGATTGAACAGAGAAGAATAATAATTTCCATAATATTGTCAGCAAAGGAAAAGTATCATGGTGTCATGGTAAATGATTACTGGGCCAAAAGCACATGGCCATATACTTCCACCAAAATAGAGTTTATGTTTTTAATAACATACTACACTATGTTTTGTTATTAAAACTAAATAATACAGTAAAAGGCAAAGAAGACATTTTAAAAACTGTACTTTAATAATTCCATTTTGATGGACAACTAGAGAAAACCATGAATTTAGTTATTTCTTAATATTGTGTGTAACATTTGTGGGTAAAAGTTCCATTTTGGTTTCAGGATGATTTAAAGGCCAATGCCCACATTAAAGGAACACTCCAAGGTGCAACCCTGACTTTGGAGGGGATACTCTGGGACCAGGGCTTGGGACCAGTGATGTGTCTGATGCATCTGTCTGCATATGATTAAATCTCACAGGCAATGTATTGAAACACACACTCCAGTATTTTCAAATATAACACAACACCTGTTGCCTTGATCGGAAGCCAAAGAATAAGTGATGATGCATGGTAAGTCTGTGCTAAACATTTAGAACTATTAACATCTATTTGATAGGCTGTCTGCTATAAATGCTCTGTTAAAAAGGGCTTTTTTATTTCAAGTGTGCCATTGTTCTCTTAAGGGGGAAGGAAGCCACAGCTGTAAGGATATCGTTATGAACTCTCAGTCCAGGCTTAACTGACACATACCTTGTGACATCTCCAAATACACACACACATACACACATGGGCACACGCACACACACACACACACACACACACACACACACACACACACACACACACACACACACACACACAATGGAGGGTGTAAAAGTATGTGTGAAAAAAGCATGTTTTCCTGTATTCGTTTAGAACAGGGTATGAACACAGGGTTCGATTAATGCATTGATGGCTAAAAAGAAATTAGTAATGCTCAACATGGCTGTTGCTGCTTCTAGTGTTTCAGTCATTTTGCTTTATTTACATGGTTAATGTACCTTGATGCAACAGCAATATGTGCTCACAATGCTACTGAATTTAACATTTGATTTACTGAGACCGCCTTCTATCACAAAACTGCACCACTGACGGCACATTCATAAGATGCAGGCTGAGGACGAAGCTCAGGACAAAGCAGAAAAAAAACAAAGCACTCTAGTAAATACATGTGTTATTTTATTAGCCATGAATCTTTATTAGCAGATATTGTTAAGTGATAACATGTACTGTGAATGTGGATTTAATATTATTATTATAGTATTATTCTGATGGTAGACATTTTTTCAGATAAAGCTATAGTTTTGTGTTTCCATCTAACCTGACTTCAAACCCTTCACCACCAGCAGCTCAAACGAGCAGAATATGTCTTTGGCGTTTTGTGTGATACCATCACACATTATTTTGTGTGATACACCCTCAATGCATGTGCACGAGGAAGAGAAGTTCTGTTCACACAATAACATAAACATGACATAAACTGTGCGAACGGTGTTGCAGTTTGCCCTGGCCTGCACCTGCTTCTGTGTTTCTGCTTGTGAGCTCATGCTCTGTTTGACTACCTTTGGATGAATAAGCCTATGGTTAGGCAGCTTTGCATATTGGTGAGGAACTGCGGCTAGTAGGGTAGCCACAGTCACCCCTCTGTTACCACAGGCCAGCCACTGCTAATGATAGCATATGGAACTGTAGACAACACTGTAAAAGTGTTGTCTACAGTAAAACAATGCATTTTCTCAGTCAGTTAACCACTACATGCAACCTAGATGATAACATTAGATGAAATATTAACTAGTTTTTAAATTACAGTTGAAAAGCAATGTAACTGATCCATTAGCATTAATTTGCTAACATTGCACAACTACAAATAACATTGATGACACAGCCAACATTAATTTTGTGCATGTCTATGTGTTCATTTAATCATTTACAAATCTCCCCTGATTTTCTGCTTTGGCAAATCAGTACTTCATTAATTTAAGCCAAATGTGCTGTTGCTAGAAGTTCATGAATTTCATGTGATGGCTGTCAGGTAGAAATCTGGAAACAGCTTTCTTCTTTTAACTCAGTATATAATCCTTGTTCATTTTAATTGCATTAATACTAACATTCATTCTAGTTGTCTAAGTTTTATTTTTGTAGGCATTAACACACTTCCTGTTCAGATAAAAGATCTTGAATGATTTGCATAGACACCTATTAAAAGACACAAATTTATATCTCACTTGCAGTCTTTAGGGTTTCAGTGATCCTTCTGCATGTTTCCTGTGTACCTAACAAAGCCAGGTGTATTGGAAATGTGAGAGCAGAAGGAGGGCTGCACCTTGCAACTGCAACCCTTTCCTGTCAAAACCCTGAAGCGAGCCCTATTCCGCTTTTTTACCGAAAAAAAGACACACAAGGCTTAAGGGTTAAAAAAGAAACCCAGAAAGGTTCTGATTGACAGCAATACAGTTATTTGGAACAAAAAAAAACATCACAACGTCTTTCTCGCAACCTCAGGCTTGGCGGCTGACAGGAAGAGGGGATGGGGGTGGGAGGAGATGAAGTCTGAGTTCGCAACCTCTTATCTGCACCAGCAAAAGCTTCTTTGTGGTTTTGTGCATTTAAGTTTGTTCTGTGGAGCCTCTGTCTCTGTCCTCTTGCACTTTTATGACATTGTGAGAGCGCATGCTTTGCCCGGTGCTTGACAGAGCCCTGAAACCATTAGTTTGGTTCACAAAAAAATAGGGTGTAAATGACTAATGTATCTTACTCATATAAAAGCTACATTCTGATTTGCTTACTCATGTTTGATTCGCAGCAATAAAGCATCACACAGTCATTAAGGGGTTCCTGTGACATATATGAATAATGTGTACATTTTCTAATGCTCCACATACAGTACAGGCTAAAAGTTTGGACACACCACCTTCTTATTCAATACGTTTTCTTTATTTTCATGAAAATTACATTGGTAGATTCTCACTGAAGGCATCAAAACTATTAATGAACACATGTGGAGTTATGTTCTTAACAAAAAATGGTTAAATAACTGAAAACATGTTTTGTATTCTAGTTTCTTCAACATAGCCAACCTTTACTCTGGTTACTGCTTTGTTCACTCTTGGCAGTCTCTCAATGAGCTTCAAGAGGTCGTCACCTGAAATGGTTTTCTTGAAGGAGTTCCCAGAGGAGTTTAGCAGTAATCATCTGTGTGCAAAGCAGTAATCAGAGCAGAAGAAACTAGAATAAAACATGTTTTGAGTTATTTCACCTATTTTTGTTAAGTACATAACTCCACATGTGTTCATTCATAGTTTTGATGCCTTCAATGAGAATCTACCAATGGAAATGGTCATGAAAATAAAGAAAACACATTGAATGAAAAGGTGTGTCCAAACTTTTGGCCTGTACTGAATAGAGTGATGGAGTTCCAGCCACTCAGCATTCAGCACCACCAGTATACTGATCACCGCCCCATCATCTGGAACCATCTGCTCCT
>JBBMFX010000080.1:14243601-14255123 GCA_037832545.1 Rhabdalestes septentrionalis | reverse complement strand
TTTCATATATATATAGAAATGAAAATTTAATTTTTCCCCAAGTAATTACACATACACCTTTATAACTTCAGTGTGAATGGGCTAAAAGAGAATTTGTATATACATGAACGGAATGTTTTGAAACATATTGCATCCTGCATTATGTTTCAAATTGCAGTCTCTCAAAAAAGTCAGGGATATGTGGCATTTAGCATTTGGACTTTGGTTTTACATGGACCCATTAACCTCAACCTTAAACTGACCCTATGTTTACTACAAGTGCTATCACTAATTACCACTTCTGAACAATGAATTTCATTGTTTGTTAAGGTTGATGCATTACTGTTATTGCATATTTCAGGTCTAGTGGTTATACAGTCGTAGATTTCAGGAGCCTTCAACTGTCATGAAGCACTGTGCTCAGAGTCAGCCTTGTCTGTGAGAAACAGAAAAGTTCCTTCCAGAATGCTGCTTGGTGAGCGCATACGAGCATGCGTTGACTGATAAACTTCCTGTGTTAACTGACAGTGTTCGCAAAGCAGACCAAAAAGCACACCACACTCGTCAGGAAACAAAAACAAGGCTGCAGATCTCTCTCACACTGAGCATGCAAGCAAACCGGCATCTGAAAAAAAGTAGCGCTCAACATTGTCAGAAAAGAAGAGTTATAACCCCACATGCCCTGGCTAAATTTGCATCAAACATGGGTGTAACGACAAGCATGATGTCATGAGGCGATGTCTACTGTCTTAAAAAGCAATGCAATGCAACAAAGGCATAAAACATTGACAAATAGACTGCATGCATACAGTAGACCAGTTACGATTACAAAGGATGTAAATGAGAAACTCTAGAAATTCACTGTACTGGGTATATTCAGTTTAGACACACCTCTAGCCATTTGAAAATATATTTTTCAATATGTGATGGAAGTGGTTATAAAATACATTTAAAAATGTATAATCTAAATCACTGGGTGCAATTTCATTTTACATTCAAAAGGAAGTACCACAGTAAAAATGTTACAAGCACATCATCCTGAGTGTAAAATATGACAGAGATACTCTCATCACACAGGCTCATTGAATAATCTCTGCTTTTTAACCTTTGTTGACCCTGAACAAAAAAGGAGAATATCTGACCAGCTGCAGATTGGGCCTGCCTTTTCTTTAGTCACTGGCTAAAATTCCAGCACTGTCTCCCACTCTACTTTTCTGTAGCAAAGCAGAATAGTGTGTAAGATTCACTAGCACGGTATACATAACAGGCTGTTAAATATCCCAAGATTAACCGGCCATCCTATGTTAAAAACAGACTTGAACAATGGTGAAAAGTAGCACCACAGGAATTTGTGGTGTGTACTATTACTATTGGCTTTCAGCACAAACCTACATATTCAATATAGGTATGATTTACCAGGAACCAAGGACTGCAGTTTGTAAGACTGGTGGACTTTGCAATTGTAAAAAAAATTGACCGGATTTCATAAAATATGTTTGCAATTCTAAAAAGAAGACAAAAAAACTGTTGACATTGTTGTGGTATTGGGTACAAACCTCTGAACAACATCATTTTCTAAGTATACAAAGTTATGCTTACAATTCTATTCCAGGTTCTCATTTATGGGTGTGTTTATGAGTTCATCTGTCTCTATATATCATAAAATCCAAATACCAGTTCCCCCTTACTTTCCCTGGGAGTGGAGGACAGCTATTGAGTCTGCCGTCCATCCCAGGCACCTGACACATTAGCAAAGAATGCTTCACAGCATCATCGATCCTCTCTAACTCAGGAAATCTCTATAGAAGTAAAAACTCAATGTCAACCTCTGACTAAACTTTAATATAATCAGTCTCCACACCTGCTGGCATGTCACCATAAAATATATATTAAAGGTTATTATGTATATTTTTTCAAATTAAACAATTGTTAAACGTAATCATAATAGCACATTTTAAGTATTAATTAAAGAAAAAGTTAAATAACATGCCACATAGTTGTCTTGTATTCTTCATGGCTTTCATCCACAGACGCATCGCTCAGTCGAAGGGCATTTCATTTGACTCTGCAAAGCCCCTGGTGTTGACGGTGGAGTGAGGTTAACCAGTGGAACACTCAGTAACCCACAGCCCTGTGGTTTTCAGATTCAGCCACGAGATTTCAGTACTCCACTGACACAGCAAACTAACAATTGCGAGTTGCCGTTTTGCTTGTACGTCTCCATCTTGCTCGTAGGTCAGCATACGTAGCGGTACCAGTACATTGTCTCATAATGTAAGTCACTCAACTTTTGATGAACAAAAAAGCAGATGCTGATATATTCTAGAAGCCACTGACAAAACAAAACTGCACTCACCCCTTGAAAAGCAAGACTGATAAGATGAGAAGGTTTCAAATATACTGTTCGAGGCCATGGTGAGGGGATGCTTCTCGAAAACGCCGTCCTCCTCTTCACTGGAGTCCAGCACCTCCAATTTGACCTGCCTCCTTATCTTAAATACCTCCGTGTTGGGCCCTGCAAAGACCAACAATAGAGCCATGAAGACAAATCAGAAGATGTGCATGGACAACACATCAAAGAGTGCTGCCAAAATATCCTCCACAGCACCCCAAATCTGAAATAAAAATCCCAGGGTTACACACCCACACCCTCAACCCCATGGTCATCCAGTTCTGGTCCAGGCGCGGTGTCAGGGCAATTCTGTTCTTGCATGTTGTGCATGGTTGAGAGACACTTCAGATAGTGATCGGCGGTCAGACTGTGGTCGAATGATGCTTACCCTTGTGCAAAAGAGAAGGAGCAGAAATGTGTCGCTGTGGTTTCTCTCTCTCACTCTTTTTTTTTTTTTTTTTTTTTTTGGTAATCCGGGTGATTCACACTGACAAACACGTACACTCAGCACCCTCCTTTCCTCAGTTTCACTATTTCTATCTTCTGGTTCCTTCTAGTCTATCTTTATTTCACTTCACTCCAGAGCTCAGAGAGCCGTGACTGGTCACAGTTTTGGTTTGTGGTTGTGGTGGCCCACAGAAAGCGCCTCCCAAGGCAGGCGACAAGTTTAACTCTTCCCTTCTATAAAAAAAACCCCCAACCTATCCCTTACTGCTCCCATTGGGCCACTATGGTCACATGGTCCATTGCAGAGCATATTTCATTCTCACTTGTGCAGACCTTTTCTTTCATTTAATTGGACATCATGATATGTGCCCCGAGCCCTTACCTGTCCCCAATAGCTTGACAAGAGGAAACTGACTGGGTTTTTTTTTTTTCTGTGTGGGAAGGAACAATGCAAGATAGGGTAAAGTAAATGCAAGTAGGTGAGAGAGCAGTATTGCAAATGTGTGTAAGAAAGGGTAGGAGAGAAGTCAGGCAGTGCACACAAAGTCAAACCATGCAAATATCTCTCCAGGAGAGCACACAATTAGCCCTGTGTCTGTGGCATCATTTGACCGCTTCAGCTTGTCAGAATTTACATGTCATCTTTTCATATCTGTTTCATCTACTTATTTCATAAGAGAAAAGAATAGAGTGTTTACTTACAGCAGCACCCAAATCCAAAAAGGATCACACTCTTGTTTGCCTATGTGTGCTTGTTACTTGACGTGAATACACTGCCATATCCCTGCAGGTGAAGCTATACAGGACTAATTAAGGCTCTATTCCAAGCAATTCCAGACCATTGGTCCACGCACTATGAAAGACCAACTGGTGCGGGATGTGATATTATTGTAAGAAGTTGCTGTGTGTATAGCACACTGAAATCCGCCGGCTATTATCTCAGGTTTACACTCCAATTCACAGGGGTCTTTGGCATGCACTGCCCACATAGAAGCGCTGTCTATCACGCAACAAAATGAGCCACTGTGGACGTCTCATTTGGTGCAAAGGACACCGTTTTTGGAAGGGCCTCCTGCGGAAACCCTCAAAGCCCATTATATCACCCTCAGACACCTGCGTCCACTCCCAGCCCCTTGCCTCCCCACCTGTAACGTACCCCCGCAACACCTCCACCTGCACCACACCTCCAGCACATGCCAAACCCACCCACACCTGTGCTCACTTTTCCACACAGCAATTTAGGCTTTGGGGTCAAGTATGGTGGGGCGGAGTGTGGCGGTTCGCGTCTGCGAGCACAGCCAGCTGCTACTCCACCCACGCTAGACTCAAGTTTCAAACAGAGACGCAGACACACTCCAGGCCAAAATACTGGCATTTGCTGGTCCTAGACTTCTGCAGAATTTAACCCTTAGAAGTCCAATGTTATTACATTATTTTGTAACAATACTATGCAAATGTAATTACAAAATGTAATGCTGTATCTTCATTATCTATGTGATGTATCAAAACCGAGTTACAAATGAGAAATTATTCACTTGAGATTACACCTCAGCAAAATCAACATCACTACATCCCTGTCTTGTTAGCGTAACTGCAACTAAAGGGGAATAGAGTAAAATTTAAATCATTCTTATGTCCCCTACAGGAGTATGAGTTCCCCTTTTGAGTCCTGGCTCCTTATGAGTGCTGTATTCCCAATAGTGTGGGAAAGTTTAGACATTTAGACAATTATTGGTTATGATGCATACTTCAGAGCTTAGGTGTTACAAGAATAAACATCACTTTGTGTGGTGTATTTTCACAGCAACATACAGTAAGGGGCAGATGGAGTAAAAACATGGCATTGAGGATTCAAATTCAAGTGAAAGCCAGGACTGCTGGTGACACCACTGAGGTACACTTGAACTGGTGGCCACCCACTGCTTCCCTTAAATGCAGAGAAAGTATTTCACACTGTGTGCTGTGGTGTGTTCACACATGACATTTTACTTTTTTGCAGTGTTGGTGCACTGTGCTACGAATGCTCTAATGATCTAGTCAGTGGTGGGCTTATAATGACCAGATTCAACTACTGCACAGTTTCATCATCCCTCTAATGCTCAGAACCAAAAAATCAGCATTCAGCAGGCGTTTGTTACCTCGTTATTGAGACAGTAATAAACTGTAAATATTTGGATGCTCAGAAATCAACTAAAATAACATCAGGTGACATATTCATCGTAGGTGTCCGACAATGTTTCATCACAATGCCACAGGATGCTTTTTGGAGTATGTACTGGCAGAACTTAATAAATACCAATGGAAGTTTCAATCAGTCTTATTTAGTTGGGTTTAGTGCAACTTCAGTACAAGTCTTATATTTAAATTCCAGTCATTTCTTTTTGTTCCAACTTATGTAACATGCTTTTAAAATGTTAATGTTTTTTAAACAAATACAGCAAATATCATAGTAATACACAGTCTGAGAGTAGGGGGCAGAGTCTGAGAGTAATACACAGTCTGAGAGAGGCTACAGAGGTTTGTGAACTGCTAACCTCTTTAGACCCAACATGGACAGTGTACAGCTGCAGTTTCCAGGGAGATTCTGTCTTGAAGGGGTCAGACAGGGTGAAGGCTGAGCAAGGAGTGCTTCCATTTAGAATGACATACTTTTACTGAGTGTGTGAAAGACCCATAATCACAAAATGTTGAACTTTTTGCAAATAACTGCCCTTTCTTCATCACCTGCCTGCTTTGACCAAGCCATCAGGTTGTTGTGTCACAAAGCACAATGGTGGTCCTGGAGCCACATGATAGTACAAGAAGAAGACCCCTAAAAATGGGATGGAACAAAGTCGTCTGGTAAGGTCTTGTTTGATATCTGGGACACACAGCTGTACGAAGGAACAGACTCCCTGCTGTGTTCCCACGACAACCTGCTGTGCTTTTAGGGTTCCATTTCCCCTTCCATGAGACAGAAGTGGTCTTCATGATCCAAGCCAGACACTTATCTACCACACAGCTGAAACTAACGAACATCATCTAGATTGTGCACTATTGGTTCTTTATTACCCATCAGCTTAAATGTATGGCACTGCAGAGGTTTTCTTCGTTTCAAAGACATAAGTATGAAAAACATGACACAGACGAAGCTGTTTGATTAGAAACAGTTATTTTAGTTCATGGTGTTTAATTGTGGAATTGTTAAACAAAATGCATGGTATACTTCCAGTTAAAATATTTGATAGGCTGAGCAATGTTTAAAGTTGTAAAATAATTGATACATGCATATCGAAGACCACCTCACAACTGAATTTTTTATTCATGCACCAAATCACTAAAAACTATAGTGCTCTTAATGAAATAATAAAATAAACGGTCCTGCTACTCACACGGTTCATTGTGTGTAGAAACAGACAAATGGGAAGATCAGCAATTAAATGATATAACAATTATAATATTACAGGCTTGAAACTGAAATATTCATTTTTAACATATATTATTAGTAACAAATTATTTAATTCATTTAATTCTGTATTTTATGATTTCATTGAGTTTTTTTTAAACAATAACCCACCGCTTTGCCTCATGCCTAATAACACTCATCAATGGAAAATCACTGTAATGCAAAGTATTCATGGTTATTGCCTCTTCTGCACAAACTTGCTAGTCATTGTTCATACTGCATTACACCATAACTGAGCCTTGGAATGGTAAATGACTTAAGGTGACAGAAATGAGCACCATCATGAAGAGAGGTTAGAAAATAGCTGAGTAAAAAGTTTAACATACTTATTTCTTTGGAAAAAGCAGTGGGCCTTTTTCAAACATATGATGAGTGTTCCTGTGCCTTGTGTTGTTTCCAAGGGTAAAGAGGAGTCATCAAAACACAAGACAGGAGGCAGCTAGTGGGAGAAGAGGGAAAAAAAGAAGAAGGAGAGGGGAGGGAAAGCAGTGAGCGATCTTTATGGGAGAGGGAGCTGGAGAGCACCTGCTGAGATTCTTGGGTGTGTGGGAGGATGATTCAGGCCATCGGCAGTGTGTGTGCACATCTTCGCCAGACAGAACAGCAAACTGTGAGAATTCCCCTTTTGGACCCTGTTCCTGTCAATCTACCGGCGCAGACTGTTCACCTTTGGCCTAGGAAAAGCCACAGTGTGGGTGGACTGGACACACCTTATGTAGTGATGGAGAGTAGAACCAAATGATATGAGATAATCAGAGGCAGCAGTTAACCCCATGCTCCCAAACCAGGCCTTAGAGACCCATGACTGATCTACAGCAACAGCTCATTATGTATTATGTTTGTGTATTCTGTCTGTATGAAATATCAAAAGTGACCCTAGTAAGGATAAAGTGTGAATGAAAGAAATAACAATGAAATTTACACTTAAAATGACTTCAGATATCCAGACTGATCTTCTTTTACAGAAAATGGTTAGTAATGTTGATGATCATCATAGCATAGATAAAAAACAAATAAGGGCAATTGACTGACACAGTATAGTATACTTAGTATACTATTCTAAAGATACTAATTTACTTTAAATTTTATCCGCAAACTGATGACAGCAAAACAAAGAGAGAATAAATCCTGTCATATCATACCATATGCTACCTTTCTCAGTGTGTCACATTAGACATTTGCAGTTTCCTAAATGGGAGTGAATGGGAGCACAAAAAAATAAAGGCATTAACAGTAACAACACAAAAATGTTGTCAAAATACAACTATTCTCTAGCAAAAAACATAAGTGGTGAAGCTGGTAGTGGTGCAGTGTGATATATACATCAGTGGTTAGTAAAAGAACTCAGAGCTAGAAAACTCACCTTCTACAAACACAATTAAGAACATCATTATATTAAGATAACTCTACATGTGCCTCAACATAGTGCTACACATTAATCTTCAGAAAATAAGTGTAGATAACTGGAATAGTTTGGGGCAATATGGAGAGTTTTGTGAAGCTATGATTAGCCAAGGCGCTAGCAATGTCATTGGCTAAAAAATGTACCTCAAACAAAACAATCACGAATATAACAATAATGAAATTTCACCCTGACTGACTGTGTATTATGCATTCTCTTTGTCATGAGTTATTCATGGCTAGTGAGATAACAAATGTTTAAAGGGTCATTCAAGAGCCATCCAATCAGATGTCTACACAGTGAAGGCAGTTGGAAATATTAGTTGAAATTGGTTGAACTTTGGTTGAAATCAGCATGAAAGGTTGCATGTAAATTGAATTCATCCTGGAAGCCTGTGATGTGAAATTGCTCATCAATGAATTTGTTTGTTCATGAAAATTTGCTGGTAGAAGTGTGACTGGGCCTTAAACTGTGTAAAAATGAGAAGAATAAAAGAAACTTTCGACTGACCCTGAGGGTCTAGTCGAGTGCTTTGGTGAAGTGAAGGTTAACATTTAGCTAGGAACACCTGGGTTTGAAGGCTACTATACACTTTTTACAGGTGACTCAAGCATAGGAACTTATTATTTAGTCAAACTAGTTTGTATTGATCTAAACAATAAACAGATATCTTTAATGGACTTCTTTTAAGTGCTATTCATGTTTTAAATTGTTAAATATAAAAGGCTTTTCCTCCTTTCCTTGATCAAACCTAAGCCAAAAAACAAATAAATTAATTAAGTTACAAAATGTACTAAAAACACTGAACAAATCGAACACATTGAACAGCTAAAGTTGCAAAGTTGTTTGCCATATTATGTGTGCATATTTGGGCCCACATTTAAATTAATTAATATCATAACTATAAAAGATTTTAACATTACTCTTGACCCATATTCCTTTGCAATGTACAATTTAATATATGGAATAATCTATTGGCCCCACAGGTCATAATATTGCAGTCTTCAGCATTATGCCTTATTAGACCACCAAATTCCACCAGCTAATTAGCAAGAAATATAACTTTTTGGGGGTTTTCTAGAGTTGTAACAACAGAAAAAGAAACTAAGACTTTAAGTAGGTAATAGAAGGTGATAAAACATTTTTAAATTCAAATATTCGACTAAGGTTGATTGAGCACACTAAATTACCCCTAGTTGTGACTGTGAGTGTAAATGTGTAAGTGTGTGGCCCTGCGACGTGCTGGCGACTGTCCAGGGTGTATTCCACCTTCGCCCATAGCAGCTGGGATAGGCCCCAAACCCCCCTGACCCCGAGTGCGGGAGAAAGCGGTAGAAAATGGATGGATGGATGATTGGATGAATATTCAACTAAATGTTTCGGCTTACAGTCTAAAACTGCAGTCACTGTTCACAGTGCAGTGTCACCATGTAAAATAGACAGAATAACCCACTCACTAACCAAAAAATTACTGATAGAAAGAGGACTGTGGATTATATATTTACGAGAATATAATTCTGTACACAGATTGGTATCAAAACATGTAGATAATAGCATGGTTAGTGGCAGTCAGGTGACTTGGAGTCAGGTGTGGTGCAGATTCTCCGAGTGCTGTTTCATGAATTAAAGACTAAAAGCAGATGCGAGAAAATATGTTATTTCTGGAAAGTTAAGGCAAGCTAACTTGCTAACTAGCAAGTTAGCTTGCCTTAACTTTCCAGAAAGAACATATTTTCTCGCATCTGCTTTTAGTCTTTAATTCATGAAACAGTGTGCTCTGGCAATTGTGAGGTAAAGCTTAAGTTAAGTTAAAATCAAATGAGTCAAATGAAGTTATAATAGTGTGAAAGTTCCATAATATTAACACAGTCTCTGTCCTTCAGCAATCATGAACACACATTCAGACCGCAACTCAAAACATTTCCAGGTTTGCTTAGATTTGTGAACCAGTGGTTTAAATGCTGGATACAAGATATACCATTGAATAAAATAGCAAGATACTGTTTTTGGTTTTGCTAGATTTTGATTACATGGAAAAATGTACACCAAAGCAAAATTCTGAATTTAATAAAAAAAAAAAGAAATGCATAGATGTGCAAAAAGAATTAAAGAGTACTGACACGCTCTAACCTCAGCTAACTTTACCCCAAATGTTCCAAAATGATAGGAGAACATTTCTAGGGGCATTGGGAGCTAGGGGCTGAGGAGAAAAACTGTGTGGGCTCAGCTAATATTTTTAGAGCTGACAAAAGCAAGCGTGGAGGGCAACATATGGTCAAACTGCATTTTTCAAACAAAGACATTTTTTTCTCCACCACCATGCCCAACATAAAAAGGGCAAGCATCTTGAACCTTATCAATCTGAGCCACTAGCTCAAGCTATTGCAAAAAGAACACCAGAAAAAAACAGAATGCTACCCTGATAGCTACCTAATTTCCTGAAAATTTGGTTATAATTAGTTTACAAGGGGAAACTGTACAAAAATTTGTAAGATTTTCATTAAAGAAAAGATGCAGTCCTGTGCAAAAGCCTTAGACACCAATCCAAATTGTTTAAAGCCATTTTTCTCAGTGAATCTTTCTGCTATTAAAGTTAATAATGGGAACTACAAGTAATACTTCCACACTAGACTTACAGTACATGATGAGGTTCTGTATGTATAATCCTTACTTATTGTAAAATATTATAATTTTTTTTTCTTTTATTTAGTATATTTGATAATATTCATGTGAAAAAATACTCTTTGCTCATTTAAATCGTAATTTCCAAATACATGCCAAACTTCAAGGCCATGTAAAGGTCATGTACACATCAGTATTATGCAACAGGAACAATAATTACAATAAAAAGCAGACCACTGCAGTGTTTATGACCTATTGGAATTTTATAAGACTGAGGTGGATTGGAACAGGCCCACTTCTACTGTGTTAGCATCAGGCTCACGCAACTTACAGTGGACCATTTTCTTTGGAGTGGGGCAGTCAGAATTGTACAACTGTCAGGTACAGTATGTACTGGATAAAAATAATGGATCTCATCATTAAATAGTTTTTCTTCAAGTTAAACTAATTTAACAGGCCTTTAGTTTCCTAAGACAGTGTGTATAATTATTATTATATGCCTACATTTCAAGCGGTTAACCACAGATATCTAAGATTATCTGACAAAAACAAAAACGCATGCAAAGACAAACTCAACCTTGTAAAAGTTTTCTGGTCCTAGGATGCATTTCTTTGGAACTTCTATTCATGATGATTAATACAAACACATACACATTCACACAGTCCCTCCACCCACTGAAAGAATAAGCGTGGCAAAGGGCATGAGGTTGTGTGATGGGGATTTTCCCTGACTGATCTGTGTGTGTATTTGTGCGATATATCTATCGGTAGAGATGAGTGACATGGCTCTCGTTAGTCATAATAATCAATAGGACATTTTCATTCTACTCATATGCACTTATTTATATGTGTTGAAGTGTGAGCTCCGTTTCAGTTATGCTCAGGGACAGACAAGTAATTGTACCAGCCGAACAAATTCAGGAGAAGCTAAAAGAAAAAGCAGAGCCCCGTGATTAAGGAAAAAGAAGAGCACAAAGCATGGAACTGACAACCAAAGAAAGAACACACTACAAGCTGGCAGTTAAAACAGCAAACTAGGCCTCAGATAAGAGACAGTTGGTTAATGGTTACAGCTAACAGCTACAGCTAATAAAGAAAAACAAAAATTAGAAAGTAATACTGGGCTTCTAGAAGACACACATTTATTTTTGTTTTATTTATTATATCTAATAATTGAATATATTAATGTGAAAAAAAACATTCACTGCCCATCTGAACAGTTAAACAGTGTATAT
>JBBMFX010000080.1:14208640-14234829 GCA_037832545.1 Rhabdalestes septentrionalis | reverse complement strand
GACGCTGAGTGTGAGTTTTTTTAACTTTGCTTTCCCTGCAAAAAATAAACAATGCATAATAATCAGTGTTGTTGTTACATATCTCAGTTACATATCTCAGACTGTACTATTAGTAACACAAGAAAATCCAGCAGCATTGAGAATGTAGTAAATTTACACTTTTGAGGTTTCTAACAAGTGCATAGTGCAAACAAACTGGTATTTGATGGATGAAAAAATAAAAAAAGTACTGATGTTAATTAAACACTTTATGCAGTAAAAATAGCAAAAAAGTACAAATATAATAAAAGTCACAAACTTCATCTGTTGGTGGCCATTTTTGGCCACGAGGACGCTGAAAGGGTAGTAAAAACGAGGACAGCCAGAGAGTTAAGATACTGAAATGTATTATTTGCCCACACTCACAGATTTTGGCATGGTATCAAAGAATATGGTACTGAAGCAGTGTGTCAGATTTTGTGAAGTCAGAACCATTACACCAGAGGATGTTGGCTGGTGAAGTGCTGTATTTTTGCATTGATGTTAGTCACCAGGTCATAATGTACGGTGGCTGAGAAGGGCAAAAGAAAATTTACATTACAAAACCACTTTTACAAATCTGGAAATCAAATTTACAAAAGATAAAATAAAGTTTACAAGATGCGAAACACTTTTACAAATCCGGAAACAAATTTACAAAAGATAAAAACAAATTTACAAGATCAGAAACCCTTTCAAAGTGGCAAATAAAACGGAAAGGATAGGTAAACAGGAAGTGCTTATCAATGGCTTTCTGTGGCACTCAAAATTTTTAGCGGGTGAAAGAGTAAGGAGTTTGTGGCTGTAACGATATTTTGTCCATTTTGCGTGAACCATTTCAGTCAGTTGGCACGCTTTTGTCATTCATGTGGAAAGTGTTTAGACTTTTTAAAAGACACTGACCAGGCAGGAGAAACAAATGAGTTGACTCACAGAAAGCCATCGATAAGCACTTCCTGTTTAAGGACCTACCGTTTCCATTTGATTTGCCACTTGCAAAAGTGTTTCTCATCTTGTAAACTTGTTTTTACTTTTTGTAAATTTGTTTCCAGATTTGTAAAAGTGTTTCACCTCTTTTTGTAACGTAAATGTGTTGTTGTAATGTACATTTTTTTGCCCTTCTCAGCCACCGTAATTATGTCTAACATTCAGACCTGTGAGTGAATCCAAAACTAATATACAGACCTATGTGCTCCTTTTCTTATAACAGAACAGCAAATACGTTGTCATAGTTGGGATAAAATTAAGCAACGTTCAGCGTAAAGCAACGTATCTGCTCCATGAAAGACCCCCTTTGTTTCTGTCACTGATGCAAACAAACACCTCTGGTCTAGTCCACACAAAGCCTTAAAGCTCAGAGTGGGCTTCAGGGAAGAGAGCCAGCTAAATATTATGATTAATGTATAGCAGGAATGAGCCATTAGGCAGAAATGCCATGATTGAGTCCACATCAGGAATGGCAGTGGCAGCAACTAAGTGGAAACAACTCTCTTCTTTGTTGTTTGTTTGAATGAAGATGTTTAAATTAATCATGACTTCTTAGTTTACTAAACATTTAGTTGACTAACAGACTTGATCTTAAAGAGGAAAGACTCTAAACAGCCATATTAACCAGCCTTTTTTAACTATGTGGCCAGAAGATTAGACCAGTAATGAAATTAGCAATAATCATCAACATATAATACAAATCCATGGCCAGCTAAAAGCCAAGGCAGTCTTAAAAATAGCCTAACAACTTAAAACCCATTAAAATAAATAGTCAGCTGGAAACTACAAACAAAAAGAACAAAAGGACAAATCAACATTGTTTTCCTTAGTGGCGCAGAGAAGGAACTTTGGGACTGATTACTCACATGGATCGTCTAATCATTTCTCACACCATATATTAATTTTGTCCATTGTGCCATATTTTGTACCACTGCATTTTCCTATCTTAAGATTGTCCCATTCAAGCCACTGTTTTTGTTACACAAGATAATTAGGAGGCAAATGTCAAGAAGCAAGGGCGTGCTAATCAAAAAAGGACTTCCCTCTATTAGTTTCATAATTAGAGTCATATATGTATGCCACAAATAAGGGCAGAATCACCACACAACAGACACACTTAGCGCTGATGTGTTGCTAGTAGCAATAAGCCAGTTCACACACAAACACAACGGGAGTCACAATGCAGGAAAATGGCAAGGTGGTCAACCTGAGGGGTTTGTGAAACATAGAAGGGTCAGACAAATGCCCAGTTCTCACTGGAATGAACATTGATATGAGGCTCTGCATAATAATGAGTTGTTTATGGCGGAAGCTCTGATCTTCTAGTGATTAAGGATCTTCTTCTCAGTCTAGATTTTCGCACACTTGGGTTTGTCTTTAAATAAATCTTTTTTCAAGAGGAATGTATTCACCCCTCTCTATTCCAGAATTGCCTTACTTTTAAGGCAATTAAAGAAAGCTGCAAATGTAACATTCAGATAAAAATGTAAATGAACACAAGCTTTTTAAAGCAAAGCTGGTGTTTAACAGACTGCACTTTTTCATATTTTTCATCCTTTGGGAGGAGAACTTCACCATATTGCAGGTTTTTACTCAAAGACAGTCTATGTTTGTTTCGTTCCATTCCATAGCTTTCTACTCAGCATAGGATGCTACCCGGCCAGCTAATTGAGAGCCTCCTGAGACCATGATCGGTATCAGAAATGGGTGGCCTGGGACTGTTACGGCGGGAATGGGGCGTGAAGGAGAGAACAGGGTATCCCGTGGGGATGATGGTGAAGAGCGGAAGCTAGGAATGCCGTGACAGGTAAACAACAACACTCCCACCCTCATTGCTTTCTCTCTTGGGCCAACCCTGTCCAGGAACTAGTGGGGTGAGACCAAGGAAGGGTCGAGGGAGGAGATGAAGGTACAGCACAGAAATCTAAATGATGAGTACACAGTAGGAGGCAATTTTCTACATTGCAATTACCTTCTTTTCTTGAAAGTTTTCCAGATAAGAGTTTGGAAGTCGAACTTTTGCTCACACAAATTTCAATATGTGACACAAATTTAGTCAATCTGTGTAAGTTTCATTTACATATTAAAAATAATCGAAGTATGACCTGTTTACATTCTAAAGTCATTTTGGCTTGTATGTAGCGATCTAGCAGAAAACAACTTTTAATTTGTATGAAACCTTTCCAGTATTTATAAGACTCCAAACGTTCTTCATGTATCTCATTCAGGGAACTGAAAGTGATTCTTCCAAGGCTTCGCTTCACAGAACCAATTTGTCACCTTTATTGTTAAAAGTGTAGGTCAAAATGACAAGGATGGAAGACATTCAAGACATTTGCTGATGCTGTGTCCATTTCATATGTAAAGTAGTTTGATCAGCCTTTAGGATTTTCCCTGATCCTTTACCCCCAGTAACAGAGATTCCCTGTTGAATTTATGCTTCACAACAGGATGAATCCTTGTTACTGACAGCAGGAGGTCAGATATTTTTTCAGAAATCGCCATCGTCCTTTGAGGATCCATGACCTTAACAAGAAAAAAAGGGTAAATAAATTAATGAAATACATCACTACAACATAACTCTGCTTAGAATGAAAGAACTCAAATTTATGATAGGCAAAGTTTTTTGTTTCTGTAATATTCTCTGTAATATCATATCCAATAAGATCATGTAAATCTAATGTTATATATTGTAGTTTACACTGTCATTACCCAAGGTTAAGCTCAGCCTACAGTATAATGACATGACTGTTCTGCTCTTAGTCCCTTGTGACACATTCCTCACTATTTAACAAAGCAGCTCTGAACTATTGAAGTGAAATGTCTGTCACAGTACTGCATGATCATTTGACCTTAGCTCCTGTTGTTTTCCCTCCTCCCCTTGTGTTTTTGTGTTGAGGGAAAGAAACTTAAATCAGCAATTAACATGAATAATTAACTGCTCACTGGGATTAATTATTAATGTGTGGGACGAGTAATTGCTCCCACTTAAGAGAGAGATTACACCTCACAGAGAGAGCGTGGCTGAGCGAAGAGTGCAACTTAGGAATAGTGTATGCTTGCATTATTAGACTTTTTTGCCAGATTTAATTAATTGATTCAGCTGTTTATTTAGTCTTTTACCTCTTTTCGGTTGTCAGCATATTTCACATTTAAGTGCAGTGCTTATTAAACAGGACTAATATCAGCCTGCCATATCACATTATGCTTGGACTTTACCCCACTCTTCTTTTGTTTCCTCTGCCACGTGGCCCTGATACCTCTTTCTACACATTCTCATACAGTCTGTATTATGTTACTAAGCTCTAGGCTTGTTAATTGCTACCTAATTACAGTTGTTCTCTCGATCTGTTAATTTCACAGGATTGCTACAAAGCTTTTAGGCTGTCTGCTCAGGATGCTGGCTCTATTGGATTTGGCTCATGTGCCATGTCTATTGCTTTGAGTCATTCTCAGATGTTCTATGTGAGTTGGACTGGTAGTCTTCCTGAAGTGCTGTAATGCAGTGTGTTAGTCTGGCTGTTCTGTAGTTTTGTCTGTCTAATTTGTCTCAGGTGCCCAGTGGAAGAGTACATGAATGGCTTAAACATGTAGCTTCTTCCAAGTAAAACAGATGTATTTGACCATGCTGTTTAATTTGTACCTGAAAACATGGTATCCCAAATCCACATTAATTTAAATAAACGTTCAAATTAGGTGACAACTGATCAGCATAAAAGATTATTCAAATTTCAATACATTTGTTTTAAAAATAAAGTTGACAAAGGCTCTTTGGAATAATGCCACAGGAGAACCTAAAGCAGTGATTTGGTATTTTTTTAAACAGGATGTGGAGATTTCTTAGAACTGTGCATCTGACCCACAGCTAGGTAGGAACCCATATTTTAAAGCATTTAGATAGTATCAATATGCATGTAGCAACATCCTGACTTGTGTGGTGCTCAGGACTTACCTCCAATGCATATGTAAGCCCCTGATCCCTGTTCTTTCTCCCTGCCCTGCTCCCATCCAAATGGATCTTAGGGTGATCTGTGTCATCTTGTTCTTTGTACTGGTATTGTGATTCAACCTCTGGACTGCAGTACTCTGAACACTAGTTATCTTTATGACAGCTTCTACAGGCCAAGAAGACCACCAGTATAATCTGACCATGTTAATCATTAATGCCATTACCCAATCATTTTGCATCTATTTCATGACAGTGGAAATTAAGTCAGCATGAATCTTTGATTTAAATTTTTGTAGTAAGATTGTAAGGTATGAGCCAGGATTTATTAGGTTTCTCAGTGATCTAGCAAAAAACCCACCAATAATTGCATACATCAGAATGTAAAATGCCAAGAGTGCACAGGTGTAGCCTAAATTATGTGCGGATGTACTCTTTATGGCCATTAGTAGATTTTGTAAATACTGATTTAAAATAATACAGGTAACAAATAAATTATTTTGTGAGAAATCATATTTACATATTTTTCTAGCCAAGATGTAGTTGATGATTTGTTGTCAAACTATTAGTTCTTTAGTTTATCACTGAAGCTATATATTTAAAGTTACTGACAAACACTGGCATACATATGTTGCATGTACTGAAGTTCAAAGCACAGCATTCATTGCTTCAAAATCACAAGTGTGCTAAACTATAATAAAGACTAAGATGGTGGCTGAGAGACATTTTAAGCACATATTTAAGGAAAAGGTGTTCAACTATTCTAACAAATCATTGTGGTTCGAAAATCATGAAATGAACAAGCAGTTCTTTGGCAACCTGAGCATCTTATCACACTTTTGCAACATATGTCCATATCTTACACTGAGTATGTGAACACCTTTGATCTTACGTCTCCTATCTTTACTTTTGGCCTCTATGTAGATAAGCAATCTGTGATACGGGTCATTGTGGAACAAACAATATGATTGTTGTAGGTCTTCATTTGTGCATATTTTAGTAAAATAATTTATAATATTTCATCAATTAATACTCCCTGCATTGCCTTTTTTTATAAAGGAAAATAAACATTTTGTTTTTTAAAACATTAGTTGGACAGATAACTCTCTGGGGAACTCTCCCCATTGCAATTAATGATAAGACCGTTATTGTAGAATAGTAATCTTTTCCTCAAAGCCCTGGGAGATTTTAGATTTGCTCAGTTATCCAGCACTAGTACTATAAAGTGGATAAGCCACGTCCAGCTTGGGTCTCTCTGCTGCCATAACAAGACAATTAGAGGGAGCTGGCAGGCAGACACCTCCCTCAGAGCTGGAGGATCCCAAGACAGGCCCTGCCAATGCCAATCCCTAATAGGACCCCAAGCACAGGCCTGCCGAGATGCAATTGGATTTGAAGCCAATCAATCATCCCAGCTATTGACCTCTGATTGGATTTGGAAGGCATGTCAGGGCCGCTTTGATTTTAGCTCCAGCCCAATGAAGCTGGATGTAAAGGTTTATTGTTTCAGACGGGCGGAGGCCCTTGCGCTGGCTTTGACACGCCGCCAGGAAAGATGGATGCTTACAGTGACTGCTGTATCCATCCATCAGCATTAGAGTCAGTCATCTCATCTTTCACAAGAATGGCTGGAATAGCTCATAACGTCATCTTTCACTGCTTTTGGGGTCAAGTTTGTTCATAAACGTTGTTGGGGTACTTTTTCACTAAGTGCTCTGAAAAGTTTTGAAAAGTGTTAGCATGTCAAAAGTTTGAACATTCATGCAGTTTGCCTGTTCATGTTCATGTTCAAACTCATAATTGTCCTTGTTATTCCTTTTGAACTTTTGAAATGTGAACAAGCTTTATAGATTGCTGGTAAAAATATTATTTAACCTTAGGAGATGTAACATTTAGAATGGAGTTTCTGTTTCGAAAAAACTCTATGCTCTCTATTATTTTGATTTTTGTATTTTTATGATTTTTCCTTTATATTAATTTGGCCACACTTCCACTCTAAATTTAGGGATGGTGGTCCTACCTGAACCCTATGAACCCTGAGAACACCCACACTATTTGATCTACACAGACTGAAATATTCTACATGAACTCCCATCAGAAATAAAAATGTTGCTTTTGGACAGTGACACCAAAATCCTAACCTAGCACATCTGTCATAGTAATTCTGCCCAATGCAATTCAAATTGAATAGGACCTTCTGCTGAGCCTACAATCTCATAAAGCTCATCTGACCATGCAACAGTTAGTATGAAAGAGTGCATGTGTGGGCGGAGCCAGGGATGAATATTTCAACAGAGAAGAAGACTAAGAAGGGGCAGAATAATTCTACATAAGATATATTTCTAAGGTCAACACTCTCTATAATAAAAGAGGGGGTTGGGGGATGTAATACATTAGGGACCCCTACATTATGTACCCCATCCTTTAAATGAAAAGTGTGTGATTATTTTCCCATTTACAGCCCTTTGAAGAATAACAGTGCGTTCCCACAAACATTCCACTGATAAATGAATACAAAGACAAGTGTAGGAAAGATGGCATGTATTCAGGCTCTGTGTTTTGCTGCAGTAATCTCAAAGTTTCTATTACATTTTAAGACTGATCAATACACCCTATAAAGGATCTTGGAAGATCTTGTAGAAGCTCTGAATCAGAATTGCAGAAAAATGAGAAAACTAAGGAGAAAAACGACTAATAAAACTACTGATTACTGAAGATAGGGGACAGGCTCTTCCTGCACATTTTATTGGACAATTACTGGCCCCACCACTGAGGAGATTTTGTACAGTAACTGCTACGATGTATTGACATGTGTGACACTCTCACTATTCTTTTTTCTGATTTTTTTCTCTATTTCTGACTCTTACTCTCGTCCCATCTCCTCCCTGCATTTTCCCCACATTGTTGTTTTACTTCCTTCTTTTCTTTCTTCCTTTGTTTTATTTTTTCTTTCTCCCACTCTTTACCTGTTTCTCTCTTCTTTTTTCTCATTTTCACCTTTCCACCTTCTCTCTTTCTCTGTAATTTTTTTTACTCTTATTCTTCCGTAAAGGACCTTTACTATGATAACCTTTTCGCCTGTAATTCTTGTACCCACACTCACCTGGCCTATTGCCTTACAGGATGCAATTGAATTGCAGCCTCCCCTGCATTTCGTGGGCCATCAAGCTTGCAGCTGTGCATTATCCCATTACTGCCAAACAGTTTTGACACCCACTGACTAACCGATCCCATAGATAATATCATAAAGAAGTAGCTCGATTCAAATCACGTCAGGATAACTCATTTAACCCTGCCATACATATTTCTTATGTGTAACTCGAAACGCTGGAAAAATGAAATCAATAGAAATGTTTCTTGTTAATGAAGATGTACCGGGCTGCTGTTCTTGCGGCCTGTGTGGCTTTCAGAGCTCACGGCTCGGTCTTAATAAATCTCCCACTGCGGTCAGATGAGTGGTCAACACAGTAGATGGGCCTGACAAAACTTGCTCAACCCCCTGTTTCTCTCTGAATCTAGTATGATTTAGTTTAGCATTTTGTTTGTGTGTGTGTGTGTGTGTGTGTGTGTTTGTTTGTGTACTGTACTAATATGTGAGCTATTTAGTTATTCAAAGACAAAAGCAGCAGATGGAATGAAGCTCAGAGAGCCAGTAAACGATAATGTGTTTGTTCTTAATGTTGCTTTGACGTTTATTACTGAGGGCTCCGCTCAGTGACCATTGTGAACTGGGGGAAGTTGTGAACTGAGAGATGTTAGGATAAGGTTGTGTGCTGTTCCAGTGTTTCATTCAGTGGTTTGCTCATTATAGTCTTATTTTTACAGTGCCTTTATGCTTTATTTTATTTTGCCAATCTGTTTGTTACAACCTTACCAGTGATACTACCTCACTGGTTCATTTTATGTCAGATTGCTGAATAAATGATATTCTCTTTGAATCTGTTGTTTTCTTATAATGGTAACACTGAGCTCAGTAAGTCACTTTTTTCATACAGTATTTAATCTTTAACAATGATTTTATAAATAAACCAAAATTCATTTGCCATTGTAACTCTGCAAGTTAAAAAAAATTTTAGATCTAACTTTCAGGTTTAAAAGGCCACTTTCAGGGACAAGAATCCTACCTACTACAGGGTAAATACTCCTTAGTGGCTCAGAAACCCTGCTGAGCTAGCTAGTTTTTGAGCTAACTGTTTTGGACATTAGCTTGCTAACTGAATTCCAGGACTCTCTATGTTGGCAACCTGGCTACTTCACAAGACACAGTTACACATGGTAAGGGAGAAAATATCAAAATCAGGGCTAATAAGCAGAGCAGAGGAGGTGCACAAAAAATGTGGTTTAAGAAAAAGAGTAGGCAAGCAAGTCTAAACTCCTCCTTTGTTGGTTACCCGAACGACCTCCCTCACTATGACCCCCAAAAAAGTTCTCCTTGAATCTGCTCATAAGTGACACATTTTTGGAAAAAGATGAATTATTTGCTTTTTTCTGTTATATCATCAATTTTTACCTAGATTGAAGTCAATATTACTATAATAAGTAAAACAGTAAAGAAGCAAAACTTTGCTGTCTAATAATGACCATGTCTTCAAAATACATTTTTCAATGTCATTCATGAACAGCTGCTTCACCTTATATTGTGTGTAATTTTTGTAATGAATGAATCAATAGAAACACTCCAAAATATTATAGACTAATATTGTTTTACCTTAAAGACACTAAATACTTGACTTTAACCCCTCCGGTGGTCACCCGTTTTCAGCACACCTTCTAATGGCATAGAAATCTTTGTAATCAATGACTCAAGGCAGCCATTATCAAGGTTATGACTAAACCAATGAATTTTGTTTCCAACATTTCATTAACCTTGTCTAATCAAGATTGATGACTCAATATACGTCCCTGGCTGTAGCAGCTATGCATATTTTCTACCCGGTTCTAATGAGGCTTAAATGACTGTAACATGAAAACATAGATCGCACCGTTTTAATACCAGCAGAACATGCTGGATTGGATATGGGAATGAAAAAGAGGATGAATTCAACCGAGTACTGTAATAAATGTAACCTGAAATGGCATGCAGTCCCACTGTGTGATGTCATGTTACTAGCTGGATATAACTTCCTGTGAGGTGAATGTCTACTTCAGACATTATCTTATTTGAAGTGTTCAGGATCTTTACCAAAAAAGGATTGCACCATCTCTACATTTACATGAAGTGTTTTTATCTAAAGTGTAATTAAATAAACTATAATTAAAGTGATTTTTGTTTGAAACCAAAAACTAGTTCATTTGCCATTTATTTGAGTTTTTAAAGTTATATCTGCTGCCTTATAGCTGCAAAATTAAAGGAACTTCAAAAACAAGATACATAACTGTGTTGGATTTTACACAGACATGAACCCACAGTGAGCAGAGATCACACCCCAACCTGAGAAATACTGACCAGTACAAGATAAAGATATTATCTGTAAAGAGGGGCCTGCAGATAGTGTGTGCGTACACACACAATAGTGATAAAGTGAGAGTGGTCACCCCCTCCTTCCTTTGCTCTGACATACATCACTGCCTCCAGTTTGCGTGGCAGTGCACATTGATCGGCCGTCACACTGATCACATTACAGCCGGAGCAGATTAGATTTACATTTTTAATTTTTGGATGAAAAAATTGACCTGTGTATGATGTGAGAGACGAGTTTTTGTTGGTGATATAATAGCAAAAATAGATAAATATTTAGAGATAGATGGTTGAAGAAGTAAGGTCTCCATAGTGTCAGTAGAGGTCAGTGCAGTAAATAGGGGACAAAGTACAAGACCTTAACCTGACCTTAAGTGGTTTTTTTTATCTTGAAAACAGTTTCAACAAAATGTACTTCACATCTAGGCCACATATATAGGACAGAAATAATCAACTTCAATCCATGGTCATTATCAACCATTATCAATAATACTAAATGTTTCCTGCCCAGCTTGTGAAATTTAGCCTAAGATTCTTGAACTTCAGTTTCTTCAGTTTCTTCTTTTAAGTAATGTAACATAAAACAAATGTAGAATAACTATATTAAGATGTATACCTCATGTATTTTCTTTTGTAATATATCATCATTAAATGTAATTCAGAAATCACCAATCTAGAGTGTCTTTTGACTGAAAATACAAGAATGTCAAAGGTGGTTCATGCTTTGATTTATTATTGCAAAAAGCATACATGAGTAGCATACTTTAAACAAAGACAAATTAAAAGATGAAGCTATATATAATTTATTAGTTTATTATTGTATTAGTAGACCGTTTTACCTTGAGCCAAAGAAACAGAATTGTAAAACAGCCCACTGTGTCTGATTTGAACTCTAAACTCCTCCCCATTACCCCGCCACCACCAGTACAAACACACCATACCATATAGACCATACCATAAATGTTGTGCTAAACTCACTTGAGAATCAAGCTGAATAGTTTTAGAAACATTAAAATACATGCTAGTAGTAACAAAAAAGAACATGTAAAGAATATTCAGTTTTTCTCCCTGAAAACTGTTCGGGATTTTTTTTCACACTGAAAACCTTTGAATACATCTGATGCACTTTTGTTGGTAAGCAAACACTCCGAAGACAGTGGACCCACTGAGCAGTAGCTCCAAAATTTTTTTTATCATTTGTGATTCAAACATTGCTTATTACCCCATTTCAGTAAGAAGGTTCACTAACACTCTCAACAGCTCCTCAGTGTCGATCAAAGGTCTATAGCTCTATGTGTGTGTGTGTGTGTGTGTGTGTGTGTGTGTGTGTGTGTATGTATGTGTGAAGTTTAAAGAGTACTAATGGGAATATGGACCCCTAAGAACCTCTTTTGTTTTCTTAGATGCCACATTGTTTGTCTTATCTTAGAACCATCTTGGAGGTGGATGAAAGGCTTCTTTTTGTAATAGATTATCTTAAGGTAGACATGGTAGAACAAACAAGTGTATACATACAGTATGTCAGAATATTAGGAATATAAGGAACCAATACATGTTATGGAAACACTTGAATGTTTTCAGCATTATTCTTTTAGAAGATGCATGCCGCATGGTTGAATATCACAGACACATAAAGTTTCTACACATAAAGGGACAATTCTTTCATATGAGAACATACCACAGCACACTATGAAAACAACACACCATTTTTCCTCTGCATTTAATCCATTCACCAATTGTAGCAGTGCACAGCAGAGAACATAGTGCCAAGGGAGTGTGTGGGGACAATATATCATTCAAGGTTACCTCAGAGGTGTCACTAGCCGTCTTGGGATTCAAACACATGACATTTTTAATCGCAGGGTGAACACCCTAACCTCTGGACTACCAGACTGCCCTCATGTTCATGTACTTAGTAAAATCACAGTTATAAAACACACTTATAGAATAAGCAAATGTGTAATTGTTGAGGCTGATGCAGAAAATTGTTGGCCATAACAGCCAAAACTTCTTGAAATATATTACTGAGGTATTCTGCTATTCAAAGGGCAGCCTTTGTAGCACCAGCAAAATCAACAGTGCATGTTTCTAGATTCAACACTTGAATCCTGAAGAAGTCTGAGTATAACGAATGCTACAAATTTCACAGATAAGGCCCTATATAGTCTGGTTGAGTTCAAGAGGTTCTACCAAAGATTCTTACCTTATAGAGATATTTCCTTGATTTACAATTTCTACAACTTCCATCAATCACTCAGCATAAAAGCAAAAAATGTGAATACTCAGTAACGTTCATGTGCAATTTCCTTTTTTTTTCTGATGTCTGTCATGTGCTGAACTTAGAATTTTTATGATGGTAGTTATCTAATCAGAGAGCTCTAAAATAAGTGATTTTTTACCAGGAAAAGTTGTTTCCTTATATACAAATAAATGAAACACTATACCAGTGCTCCTAAATTACGGTTGTGTTCGTATTCTTTTTTCCATTAAATGAATTTAAAGGCCTGTTTTGAGCAGTTCAGGTGGAGATGGGGGTTCATGGAAGAACCCAACTGGTTCTCATGAGCAGTGTTGGGTGTAACGCGTTACAAAGTAATATTACTTTTTTCAGTAACTAGTAGTGTAAGGCATTATTCGTCTGAAAGTGGTAATATTATTACAGTTTTCCCGAGCTAGTTACTTGCGTTACAATTGCCAGTAGCACCTTCATCACACACAAGGCACAAAACACAGAGAACAGAAGGGAAGGGGAGGGGGGAGTGAATGGAACAGTGATTGGTCTAGGATTTACGAGGTATCATTTACGATCACCGATTGGTCGACACTCGGCAGCCGGCAGCAGAGCCCCACAAGCAGCAAAAACTTTCAATTATGGAGTAATTAAGAAAAAACATTTAACTAGTAATATAACTAGTGAGAGTATTTTGTCATTTCATAGATGACTAATTTTTCAATTCATTGAACTTAGCCATGCCTTTGCCTTAGCTTTTCATGTTTTGTAAGTGAATTCCTATGAGTAAGTTATCCCAAAATCCCCTTCCCTCACTTTGAGACACTATCTTGTATAACTGGGGAGATGCAATAAATTATTTTGCTGCAGTTTGGAAAAATCTGAAGCAATGTAATTTGTGAATATGTGGTTTGGCCAAAGTGTTAATCTCTGGTTTGGCCAAAGTGTTAACGGATTGACATATCCAGTAGTTTAATTGAAGGTTTCTAAGGTAATTTGTCATGACAATCTAAGAAACACAGGCACCACATTATTTTTTACCAAAATGTTTATACATTTTTCAGAGGCTTCAAATTTTGTCCAACCTTGACACAGATCATTTTAATTGTTGGTGAAAACATTTGTACATCACAATATAATTTGTACTAATTGATTCTGATAGAATTAGTACCATAGAATTAGTACCATAAGGTCGCGGTTTTAAATGCCAAATTTGGCTGGATATATGTGGTTTTGCCCTGGCTGTCTTCGGCACTTAACCTCCAATACTACAGGTGGCACCGCTACTCTGATGATGTGGTGCTGCTCCTAGGCTTTTGTTCCATTCACAGATTTATACAGACAAACTTTGCAATGTACATTTATGGCATTTAGCCGATGCTTTTTATCCAAAAAGACTTCCATAGCCTAACTGCAGGGGACAGTCTGTTTGGAGCAACTTGGGGTTATAAGACTTACATAGGAACCCAATGGTCTTATGCTGAAGGTAGTATTTAAACCCATGATCTCTAGGTCCAGAGGTAAGTATCCTACCCACTAGTACACCACCACCAATGTATATCTTATTGAAGAATTTTACACATAGAATCCACTTAATGTATTTTGATAGGTAACTATATTATTGCACAATTATTTCAAATATTTAAAACCTTACACTGAAACCATGACAGGGTTTTTTGACAGGGTTGTCATACCATACAAATGTCTCTGGGTCAACAGGAGAATATGTGCATAAGCAACTGTTTTGATAAATCCTGTATGCAGGTTTCACAGTATAGAGAATAAACATTATGTAAAAAAAACATTGGGGGAAGAAAATAATGTACCTGAATGTCTGCAGAGATTTGTCATTTGAAAGGTCATGTCTGGCAGACCAGTCTGGGCAATAGCTTGCCTATGGACAGATAGTGCTATTCGGGTACATTCAGGTACTTGCTTAATTGCTGGCCTAAATCTATTATTATTGAATAGATAGATTTCAAATCTATTGATTATTGCCATTCATTATTGGTCAACTGCTAGACAGGAAGCATGTGCCAAAAGCCTGTTACACAACTTTTGGAAAGATAGGTCCTGAATTTCTGAGACCTGGTGGTCACATTTTTCCTGAAAATTCAGTATAAAGGTGAACTGTCTGGGTATCTTAATGGTGGTCCAGTCAGAGACCTGGACAGGATGATGTGCTGAGACTCACAGGCCTAGCATGCCGGAAACACAGGCCTTGTTCGTGAGGCAATCGATGGGGGATGAAAGAGGAGCCGCCTCTCATCTCCCGATGACAAGACGGGATGCAGCTGTGAGGGCCTGCCAGATGGGGAATCAATATAGCTCTGTTCCTGATATCAGGAACCTCAGCCCCACTTTTTACTGAGGCAGGTACAGAGAAGGGTAGAAAACTGTTATTCTTATTAACTATTTTCTACTTAGCTAGATGTGCTAAGCACTGCTCCCACTATCATTTGCAGATGATAATCAGATGGATAGAAAATGACCTCTCCTAAAATAAATGCCCAAGGGTACATTCTTAAATGGCTGTTGGCTTGCAGATACTCTCCTACAAATTTTTAAATTAATATAGATAATGCATATTATTTGAAGCTTTTAAATAGTTCTTTACAGCTATATGACATTCGCAAAAAAGTTCCAAAGAACATTTCACAGTGTTTTTCTGGAGGTTCCTTCAAAAAGCAAAATTTGTTTATTTTATTAGAAAAAGAATCCTCTTTGATTTATTTTTTTATTTTAAAGCCCTATTCACAGTCAAAAGCAATATATTAATGGGATGCCATTTCTGTATAGTTTTTACAGTTTTATTTTTCCCACTCAGACATAGGTGTTGATTTCCTACTTGCTGTGAAATTCTTCTTAAATCATATAACCTCTTTAGTATGAATGGAGAAATCTCCTTCATTTATGAATAATGTAGTGTTTTTGTAATTAAATAAAGTTAACTACACAGAAACAATTTGTTTACTGACCATGCTGTGCCACTTATGTGCCACTTTTGTCTTTTTTGATTAGCAAAATACACTTCTGGTGTTTCTGCTTGTGAAACCCAAATTCAATTCTATAAACAGAAGCTGGTGCTGACCTTTGGACAAAGCATTCTTGTGTTCTTAAAATCTTTTACTTTTCATTGCAATATTTATAGGGATTTTTGACATTTCCCAATTAATTTGCGCTCATTTCAAACCAGTAGCTGAGACTAAGAAGTTCCACCAGCCACCACATCTATCAGAAGAATGTTACCCAATTTGTTACATGAGCTAACAAATGCCTATACTGATCAGCACTGTGTTGGCTAGTAGTGATGGAGCCAAATCCGAATACGGTATTCGGAAAGGCACAAATAAAGGCACAATAAATTCGGACAAATACTTTTACAAATATTTGTATTCAGGAAACCCTGCCCCCCAAGGTAGATACTCTGCCCCCAGTCACACGCTCGCGTTCGGGAGTAGCCACTCCACCCCCCACACCCCCACCCCCCCGGTCACACGCTCGCGTTCTGGAGTGGAAACTTCACTTCCACCCCCACTCACGTCACACACTTAAGTTCAGGAGTAGATACGGGGAAGGGGGACACAATTTGCCAGCTGCATTATGAATATTACTCGAATACAAATACAAATACAGATACGAATAGTGGCCACTTTGCACACCCCTACTGGCTAGCATTGTGCTGAGTCATTGTCCATAGATGACCATGACATCACTGGGGACTGAACATGCAGACTCCAGATGATGGGGTCAACCGCTGTGCCAAACATGAGCCTGTAAATCGAATTTTTAAATAAAACATATGAAAAATAATACAAAGCAAGCATGACTTGCATGTTTAGTAATCATTAGTTATCCTTATCCTTTCAAACTCACTTATACATTCTCCTTATCTCATCCCTATCTCATTCCAAGAAGGAGCGATGGGGAAAGAGGGTGAATAAAGTCAGAGGGAAGACAGAACCACCCCCCCCCATCTCCTCTTCCTTATTTCCCAATCTGTTATGTCTTGACATCCCCATTAACTCATAAATCCAATACAGTGGAGCTCAACAGTATTTGTGTACTGAGAGACAGCAGGAGAGGAAGGGGAGGGTGGATGTGGAGAGAGACTGACCGAAGAGCGAGGAGAACCGAGTGTGGGAGAGTGGAAGGGAAATGATGGGAAGATCAATTGGTCCCTTGACTGTCACTCTGCTCACTCGTTTTCACATTCATCTATCCCTGTTGCCTCACATCCATCCATGTCTGATGCTCCTCTCGCCTTTTCCCCAGCAGGCCTTGTAGATTCTGCAGGCGCGGCCGTTTGGGGCCCACAATAATCTGATTGAGTGGGGGATCAATGGCAGCCTGCGGTCAGCGATCTGTACTTGCTCCAGCTCACGTTCCAGGCTGACCACAAAGTTCCTCAAACCGCTGACTGCCCGACCAGCATGCTCTGACCACTAATGGTCCACAGAACTGGATTCTGCAAGGTAGATGGATAAGTACAACTGACCAGTTGCTTGGTCATTATGCCGAAGAGACCAGACAGACTCTTGGTCAAGTTAATTTACACATCAAGGTTCTAAGCTTTCATGCCTTTATAACCCTGAAAGGACCTTTGCCTTTTAGAATTAAGCTGTCCTCTCTGGTCCTTGGGAAGAACTTGGAGCTTTTGGGGTAAATGCAAGCAATTGATATGCTGAATCTCCACCATTGTCCGCAGCACTCTCTTTCACATCAGGGTCGACCCATGGGTGTTGGTCGGCCATCCTCTCCTTTTGATTGTGTTTGTGTGTTTCTTGTGTGGTTGCGGTGTTCTCGGGTTTCCTTAATGGTTCCCAGGATGCACTGTGGCTGCGGAAGGGGGTCAATGAGACACATGAGATGCAAACCAGTAGAGGATACTCTGCAGACACCGAAATACATCACTGAAATTTTCCAACTTTTCATATTCCAGTCAAGAGATACTGCTCATAATGTACACACAAGTTTCTATTGGCACATTAGCCACTAATTGCATTAGTGGACTGAAAGAGGATGAGAGCTGGAACTGCACAGAACATTTTTTCCCGCCACAGTTCCAGTCTTGCACTAACATACTTTGCCCTTTAAAATACTAAAAAGTACAGTTCTTCCTGGAGTTCTTCCTGTAGTAGCCAATTCACAGCTCCATGATGTAGGTTGAAAACTTTTCCACCCACTACACAATTTTATTATAATCATACAGAATCAGCATTATTCTGGTGAGTGCTTGAATGTGTGCTCAATATCTTTGTGGAAACCAATTAAACAAAGTCGGTACATCTGACGGGAATGGATGGTTTTTTAATGATGTCAGCTGAAGTGAATATGCAAGCGTTCTTGCGCCTCTTGGCTCCCATGGCAGATTGCTGATTGATTTTTTCAAGGGTGTCATTACATATTAATAAAATTTCATGCAAAAGCAAACAAATGGGTAGGGGGGATGTGAGGAAGAATCTGTGGTAGGAGGCACTGGACTGCATCATCAGTGGGCCATGAAGACAAGTCTGTTTGAAATTATTGGAGTAATATCTGACTAGTTTACATCCAAACCTTCGAATGCCTTTTTAGGGGAAAATAATAGAGGGGAGCATAATCAAATATTATGAGAAAAAGAATGGGTTGTTTGAAGCTTATTCACCAAATTAATTTAGTGAAGATTATCCATTACATCTCACTGCTGTGTAAGCTTCTCTTTTTGGAATTGACACAAGCATGACTTTGATTCAGCAGTTAGAATGAAATAAAATGCCCTCTATATACATGCAATACAACAATTTATTAAAATAATATATTTGCATCTAAATGCATTTATCTGAAGTTTGTTAGTTAGTTAATAGCTTTCTATTCAACAACAACACTCTAAATGGCTTTTGGCTGTAATATAAGCTTCTAGAGAAAGCTTGTGTTAGAAACTTCATGTCAGTTTGGAGTACCATTAGTTTGAGGCCTCTTGGGGTTTAATGGGTTGTTTTTTTTAATTCCTTTTTTATAGTTGTAGTAAGGGGTGGATGGGGGTAGTTTTTGAGTAAATTCCTCTCTCCTGTTTTCAGAATTTTTTTTGAAGACCTTGGGTATTATAAAATGCTATCCAATTCCTGGAGGTGCTTGATGTCAATCCGGTCCTGACTCCAGGCCTGGATACTATCGATTTCTCAGCAGCGGTGCCAAGCAGCTGAATAGCCTGTCCCAGATAAGAAGACCAGGAAGGCATATACAACATCTCCTCTGCCTCTGGTCAGCAGTGGTCTGACAGACCTGCTGCGTCTCAAAGTCTGGGTAGGAGAAGGAAAAATGTTTGCTAAAAATACTTTCATTTAATCTACTTTAAAAATCCAGAAACTATTGTGTGTGCCATTGAATTATACTGCAAACATTGTTCAAGCAGTTTTCAGTATTATTTGGCCATGATTTTTCTTGTAACTTCTAGTAATTTTGTGTGTCATATTCTATTAAAGTGTGTGACGTTTCCCTAAGAAACCTGCAGAGGGTGTAGCAGTGTCACAAGTGATGCTTTGCTGCCACAAAGTCAATAGTCCTAAAGTGCAGATTTGGAATCTGCCTCTTTTTTGACATTTTGACAATTCTGATGGGGACGATTTATATCTGTATATAGATTTAGATGTATTCTGACCTTTGTTTGGACCCGCCATTACAACAACACAATTCAAACAAATAGAGGCCCTACAATGTCAAAAGATTTCAATACATGGTTGCAGAAGGTCAGGCCATGTTTTGAAAATGTTGATAGTGTTGCTGTTAAATAATTTTGAAAACACAGCTTTGAGTAACCATTTTTCACTGTGTTGGATTAAGTGTAAAATTATATAAATAATAAGATATTGTGCCTCCCTGGCTTTGTGCTTCACTTTGGTTGCTATCTGAGAGTCATGAATGCAGAGAAACAGCACTTTGAGAGAAAGCATGGAAAAAAACACAAAAAGATTATTTTCTCCTCCCCAGGGAGAAGTGAGACCCTTTTAAGCGCTGTCTCTCCCTCCATCCTTCCACCCTTTCATCCTTCTCTCCACAACTCTGACATCCTATCAGGCTCAACGTCCCTGCAGTCGATAGCCCATTAGTAAATAAGGGATGCATAATTTATTAAATATGCTTCAGATACATATTTCAGCTTTGGGTTACCAGTCATATCTCTTTGTGGAGTTTGCCTTTAATTATGTTCTCTCCAACAGGGGCTCCTGGCTCAAGTGTCTGTCACTAACAGTATTCTGGGTTGTCGGGGGATAAGAGTGAGGGGGGCAATGGGTTTTTCAGGGTGAGAGATGTTATCAGTCTTTTCTTGACTGCAGTAACTATACAACAGCCATCTGTTTATGCGTGTGATCATTTTTCAGATTTGAGAAGGTAATGCTATTTACCAAATTGTAATTTTTAAACCTGTGAATGCCAATTTACAAAGCGTTTACTTATGCCTTTTATTCTACTCTTCTCCTTCCATACCGTGATTTCTATTTTGACTTGTAAAGACCTCGATCTAACAAAGCCATTTATAATCATGCAAAGATAATAGGAATATATAATAGGGATATATAAAATGGCAAACTGTGACTGAATGTGACCTTCAGTTTGGTCCATGAATATCAACCCTTAATCTAGAAAATATAAAGGCATGTAACTAAAATGATGCAGATGCTACCAATATTTTTGGGTTGTTATGTGAACCCCAAGCTAAAAGTGGGGCACATATTTTGCAGCTGAAGCTTTTTAAAGACATTAACGTATATTTGATCTTATATTTTTTAGTTTACACTTACTTACTTTTAGTTTCCAGAGCTGAAACATAATAACAAGGCTACTGCTAGTACTTTCAGCCAATGGAAAATATCAAGTTTTCATATTTTGCTACACATGCCCAGGTCTCTCTTGTAGCTGTAGATAATTTTCATCAACATAAGTGAGAGCACATTACGTCAATTTTTCTAACTGTGGTAATCAATCATGGATTTTGTAATATTTTAAACTGTTACTACACAAATTGTATAAATATTTGAGCAAGATTCTTTTTTCTTGGTCACTTTGATACAGTTCTCACATTAGGAGTGAATGTCATTTTCACCACTCTTAAAACAGATATAGAATTTATCAGAACATGGATTCATTTGCACAAAAACTACTAAATCCATCAAAATCTACTTTGCATGGGTCAAAACAAATTAGTATCAAACAGCAAACCAGTTTCAGCCAAGTTTAACCACAGTTAATAATGTGGTCCTTCATTTGATTAGACACTCTATCAATTATCTTCCCTCCCACTACCATTGCCTGTGCTTCTTCATTCAATCTATTTCAATTTAGTTTTATTTATAAAATAATACAAATGTCACCCATAATAATAAAATTGTCATGCTGTCCCAAAGCAGCTTTACAGAATCTTGGTCCAAGGACCTAGTGATCAAACAAAATGCAACAGCAATGAGCCCAAGCCTTGGGATGAACCAAGATTCCTTCAGTGGCCAACCTAGAGAATGAGGGAGAGTAAAAACAGATGTGCCTAAGAGGATAACTAATAATGATATCTTCATGTCCAGACAGTGGGAGTCTGAGTGAGGAGTGGTTCGAAAATCTCTGTGCCACAGTGAGAGGAACAACAATCTCCAGTTGAGCTTTGAGCAGCATTCACCCTTGGATGAGTGGGTGGGTGCAGAAGTGGACAGTGCAAAGCAGTCAATCAGTCAAGGGCACTTGAGCAAGGGACCCCAGTGATGGTCATTCTGGGATTCACTGGTGACCTGGAACTCCAATGGTGACTGACCAGCCTAGACAGTCAGGCAACGAGAAGAGTCCAAGGGAAAGGACAGAATAGAAATAGACAGTGTACTCCTGTCCCCCTTGCCACATCCCCATGCAACATCCTCACACAAAACCTGGTACCTGCATGACTCCTTCTAATAGCTCCATTTTCGACATTATGCACTGGAGGAAAAGCATCATATAGGTTTGTGCGCAATTACTACATTACCATGACATGCACCTGTGATACAATACTGAAAACATTTTATATTTAACATCTGCCAATAACATTTGCTTTCTACTGAATTGCAGTTTCTTGCTACACCCTTGCTCTTATGTACCTTACATATCTTAAAACATTTTTTTATGAGTTTTATAGAAAGCAGTAATGCAATGCGATGAGACAGTGAGAGGTCCATAATTCCAAAAGACAAAAGTACAAACTGCTTTGAATAGTCACAATCAGGTGAAAAATTAATCAACATCAAATGTTTAGTAGTTAAATAAGTGTATAAACAATGGATGCTTGTACAAACACAATGAGAAATGCTAATGTGTGTGGGGAAACTGCATTGCTTATTCTAGAACTGCATTAAGAGGACAATGATGTTTCCATTTTGAGATATGTTGTAGCATTGCATTGGATGGAAATCCTGTGCAGTCAATGACTGCCTGAGATCTGGAACCCATGTAGGTCACCAAATTGCAAATGCTAATTCCCTCCCCTGAGATGCTTGAGTTAGCATTTAAAGAACACTTATGAAGTTACTTTCTTCCCTTCTAAGAGACTGTCAAAAAGATTTGTCTGATAGCTGTCAAAGATGGCAGACAATGCCATTAAGATGGAGATCACTGAAAGCATGTTGGAAGATGTAGTGCACACTCCCCTACTTGTTACCCCGAATTATGCTATTATGTGGTCATATGCACATTAATAAAGGTTTTTTGGTCTGAAAGGGTTTGATTTTTTTTTTACTATTTTGCTATTCTATTGATAAAATCATCCTGTTAAATATCACTAACTAAGCATCTTTTTAGTCACTGTTACTATTCAGGAAAACAACAGATATAGTTTACTGTAGGCTTAAATGGTGGTGTGTGGTTAAAAAAAAGCAAAAAAACCCCAGAAGTTCAGTCACAGAGACAACACACTGTTGTCACACTTATTCATGGACACCACACGGCTTTGTAAACAGACAACTGGCAATAGATCTTCAAAAATCCTTGATACATATGCAAATAATATTGTTGCAAATGTTCAACTAATTTAATAAATTAAATGCAATTACCTGAAAGAAATTATTATATGTGTCCTCTTTGTCTGATACTTCCCTCCTTTCTCTTTTCCTTCCTTTTTTTGAACTGCCACTACTTTGGCCACTTCAAAAGCTCGAGTCTGTGAATCATTGCTTGGTTGAATTTGTTTTGAATCACTGCACTGATGGGAAATCAAAACATGTGCCAAATTTTGGTCGAAAGCCCATCTCAGCTTATCTTTGAATATAGGTCTGTTCTTATCTAATTTGTCTATAGAACTAATTTATTTGCTCTTAAAATTGTAGGTGTTTACATTTGTGGCTTGATGTGTTTTATTTTTTCCCTTCAAACCATTAAACAGACGGAGCCTGGGGATAAAATACACTTGGTTCTATGTTGTGTACGTTTAGCGCACCTCCCATTGTTTGTATACTTGCTCAAAAGATTGATGTTTTAATGTGTAATCTGTTTACATAGTCACAACAGTTTCAAACAAGGGGAATTAGTAAGAAGATTCAAGAAGATTAGTAAGAAATTAGGAATGAAGATTCACAAATTCATAGACACTGATGGCTGTATAAATTGTAAAATATAAATAAGAACATGGCAGTGAAATTTGTTTTTTGAGAACACCTGCCAAAGCACATTTTGTGAAATGAGCACAGATTTGTCCTATTTGGATTTTCTCATTTCCTGTAACCATTTAAATGGAACCACACTCAAAAAATACTTAGTCAAAGCTTTCAAACTAGAACTGTGAAAACTGCTTCAACAAATTAATGGCTCTTTGTTTGGTAAGATGGGTCTTCTCTGGATGTTGTAAATTCTTTCCTAAAGAAACTTTACCACATCTTGCATATCTTTCCATATTTTGGCACAGGAGGCACATTTCTCAAGGTTTATCAACAGGCCAATCAGGCATGGGCGTCAGGCATGGTATGATTGAGAGTATCTGTGCATCTTCTATAAATATGTTACTCACCAATTTGTTGAAAATGTTATTCTGTGTTCTATTAGGTAGTCAGGGTTTTTGGGATCATATGCTTAGTTTAGCATTTCTGTCCCACTGCCCTGCACAACAGACTTTGAATCCTTTGAGTTCATGCAGGTTTTACAAGCTTAATGAGTTGATGATGAGTTCTCGTAAACTCGTCTCTTGCTTTAAATGATGCAAATTGATGCCACTTAACCAGCTGAATGGTTCCTCTGCTTCCTTCTCTTTCTTTTTCATCTTGGATGCCTGACAAAGTGACTCATATGGCTTCTTTCTTTAAATGCTTACAATTCTTACAATTCCCAACTGGGGCATATTAAGACTGCAAGTTCTGTTTTGATAGCCACACAGACCTTTATTTCTTTTTCTTATATAGCAGTGATACAATTATGAATATATTTTTTAGAATGGCCTGGGATGGCAACACATAGGACACACTTTACGTTTGTGCTTAGTTTTGGGACATAGTTTAAAGAACATTTTGTCACAATAGTCACATTGACACATGTCTTTTACGAAACATAAAATGTGTAAGAAAGGTCTGAATGTTTAATCATATTTAAATTGCAAAGCCAAAAAATGGTGGGGAAAAAGGCCTTCATCTTCATGCTGTGACAATTTACTACTCATCTGGTTATTGCCTTGTCATTTTTCTTATTAATATTTTCATAAATGGAGTCTGAATTTCGGGATGTAAAGCAGTGTTTTTGCTGTAACATCTGTTTTACTAGACTCCTGCCTATCAAATGTGATTCAAAGATTTTTTGGTTCCACTTCTCCTTCCAAGCACCACCTGTTCTGACAAACATTCTTAGTAGAATTGCTACTCTTTGCTGCCCTCTGTAGCTGTCTGGTCTTTTCTGTACATCATCAAGACAACTAAGCACTTGACA
Organism: Rhabdalestes septentrionalis; assembly: GCA_037832545.1. Taxonomy (NCBI): domain Eukaryota; kingdom Metazoa; phylum Chordata; class Actinopteri; order Characiformes; family Alestidae; genus Rhabdalestes; species Rhabdalestes septentrionalis. The sequence goes on along the minus strand of JBBMFX010000080.1, from coordinate 14,210,289 downwards.
TATCTTTTCAGAATGTGACTGCCATTAAAGTTAGGTCATTAAGTGGCAAACATTTATTTAACTACACATTCTTATAGTTTCCAAGGTGAATGATTGGTTTTCTGTTGCAAATAAATGACATAATAAGGTTAAAACATTGGCAGACAGTATACCTACAGTATACCTACATGACTGGTCACACCAACCCACTCAAATGGTCACTGGAGACAGTGGCAGTTGCTCTCCATCTGAGTGGCATTCATAAAGTGGAGTTAATAAAGTGAGTTACTAAATTAGACTTTCAGTGTGGCCATGCAGTGCAATAAATATGCCAAACAAAAAGGCTTACAAGGCTGATTGTCATCAAAATTATTTAATAGACTTATCAACAGTGTAAACTGCAGCGGGCAAAATAGATGAAATATTGTGCATACACACAACACTGAAAATAATTGAGCATCCTCTCAGGATACCTCTCTGACCATTATTGATCACAGGGCTCTTTATTACAACAAACTCAGAAATTTGATCTTGTACTAAAAATAGCAATAGAAGCCACATTGTCTTTGTGGATAGTTGCTTCTCTTTCAATAACTTTCTATTTTTAGGCCAGTTTCAGATTAAAGAAGTATTCAGTGTACGGCCAACTTCTGATTAAGACAAAAAAGTTGAAATACACATTTTCTGGAAAAAGTCCAAGTGTGTGCGAAAGGCCACACTAAAACTGCATTAAAGTATACAGTAATATGCCACTGTATTAGGTACACCTACCTTGTATTTACACTCAAGGTCCATTTTATTAGTTCCTCTTACCAATTGTAAGCACATTTTGAAGTTAATTGTTTGGGTTGTGTACCAGAAGTGACATGGTAGCATATGCTAATATGTTCATTGCTCAGAGTGGATCACGTGTAGCAATGATTTTCTAATGCTGTTTTGAAAACATTGAAGAAGAATATTAACTCTGCAACAGTGTTGATGGTTACATCTCACATATACACACTGCACACGCTTGTAGTTTTAACAAGCTTTCACTTTTGATACATTCAGAAAGAATACACTTAAGCAAAAACCTAAACTTCTCTACATTTAACCCATTCATCAAGTGAAGCTGCCACTAATAAGGGGTACCTGGTGTGCAGTGTGTGGGGTCGGTACCTTGCTCAAGGGTACCTCAGTGATGACACTAGCAGTTGGGATTCCAGCCCACAAACTTCTGATAGCAGGGCCAATGCTTTAATCACCATCCAGCTGCCCCCTACCCCCAGACATTAGGACAGACCCACAGACATCCTTTAACCAAAAAGCAAAAACAGCACGCATGTTTGTCATACATTTAAGTTTGTGATACATATGGCTGGAAGTAGCCATATATGCGTAATAGGTATCACTAATAAATGTAATATTCCTACACTTACATGAAGAAAAAGAGAATGGTGCTCATGTGGGGAAGCTTTTCGATTCTGCTGCCGAATTGCAACCCAGTCGCCCTAAGTACTGTCCTCCTCAAGGGACCCAGAGTTGCGAGCAACAAGCCTGAATCTTGCCTCCTAACCTTAAAGTCTGGATACAAACCACTAACTGAGAAAAATACCTGATACTTCTGATAAAGAACATCACCATTATTACTAGCAACAGAGAAGGAGGATGAACCAAACATGCAGCATTCA
>JBBMFX010000080.1:14163975-14191412 GCA_037832545.1 Rhabdalestes septentrionalis | reverse complement strand
ACACACACACACACACACACACACACACACACACACACACACACACACACACACACACACACACGCACACACACACATTTATATATTCTCATGAGACAGAATGAACTGTATGGAGTGGCATATGGCTAATCCTCTACGCGATCCCCTTTTTCTCTGTTAAGGTTTCTCTCTCTTTCATTGTCAATTTCAATCTCTCTCTCTCTATAATCCTCAATCCCCTTTTCTCCCCACTCTATCTCTGCCTTCCCTCACCTTTTCCCCTCATCCTTCTATTTTCCTTTCTCGCAGTGTGGTGCTTCAAAGTAGCTTTGCTTGAGACTCTAAGTAAAAGCAGAATTTCTCTGTTTTCTTCAGGGATAAAGATAGTAATAGAAAGATCCCACACAGATATCTCACACTGCAGTAATGGCCATGTCGTACTATGATTTTTGTTTCTGTATGATAAAAGACCCCATAATACTTTGATTGCAAGGCAACCAGTTTCTTGGTATTTTTTTTATTTCTTCTAATTAAAGAAGCTGTTTCTGTTACTGTGTTTTAAAAACTGTTTTAAAAAGTGATACCTGATACAAAAACGGTCTCGGTTCTGACTGGTGGAACTATACTACGCCTTAATCAAAACAGTGGTCCTGCATGAAATGCTCCTTTTAACTTTCTACATGAACAGGCAGGACAGAACGGATGTAGGTGGAATAGGTGGATTAATGCAAACAAGGCTGATTTCAAGAAATGTGCACCTCTTTTCATACACAGGATCATATAGACTGGGTATGTACCGGTAAGTTTTGAAATATTTTGATATTTCAAAATTCAAATTAAGTCAGTTCGCTCCTTGTAAATTACATGTAAATGTAGTATCAGTCAGTACAGTCAGTGGTTAAAACTGAAGTTATGAACACAGAGCATTGAGCAATACAAATGCCTTATAGTGGAGGATAAAGATGATTCAGAATAAATGTACTATAAATAAGTATCTGGGTCTACTGGGTAAATCTGGGATCGTTCCTACTGTCTCAGCTCAGATAAACCTGCATTAATATCACTGATCATCTTTCTAGATTAATCATGCACAGCAATTACACCACAGATAATCGTTCGTCATGAGAACTCCTTATGCTTTGTGTGTGTGTGTGTGTGTGTGTGTGTGTGTGTACACAGTGTACAGTGTATGGTTCAGAGTTCGCAGCCTCAGACGTATTGCGGTTTCTTTCTCAGAACTAATAATTGCTATTTTAATAGCAATATACAATTTTGCATACATATTAGAACTAAATTATTAGTAAAAATATAATTAATTAATTAACGCAAGCATAAACCTTAACATAATTCAGCTTAATATCCATTTTAAAAAGAACTGTTCCATTTAAGTACTTTTAAGAGAACAACCAAATTCAGAAACCAGACTTGGGATGGTGAAATTCGCCTGTAGAGCATTATTCGTTTCTCCTTGCCGATGATGATTGGCTGCTGCCCTGTGACACAAGTCTGGCAGATGCGGTTTCATGCATGGAGCTATCTCAAATGAACTTAAAGTGTTTTGGGAGCCTATTTGTGGTTTAGACTTAAAAATAGGCATTTTTTACCACTTGACAATTCACCATTTTTCACCATTCTCTTGGAACATAACCCCTGACAGAACACACAAACATGTATATATAAGGTTCAGATTTTTTACACATATCAGACACAGGTTTATTTTCTAATAAGTGATTATTTATGTAGCATATTTCACAAACTCTTTCTATGGGAGAAACTGAATAATTTTACCGCACTGTTCTGTATAGGAAGTTTGGTTTGGTTTGTGTTGTGATCTGTGCGAAATGTTTTAGTGCTCTAATGATCGATCAACCAAAACATCCACAAGTAAATGTAAGACTTGACAAGATATGGTGTGCCCTTTCTGTGTATGGAACTAAAATGAAAAACTCCATGATTCCATGATGGAAACAAAACTTAGCACTTGTTTTGTAATGGAGCATCAAATCTACAGCGACTGCAAAGGCAAAACTGATCTCACATCCTTCAAGTCAAATATGAATATGATCAGTACAAGAAACAGATTGGAGTTCAAACACAATTCTCCATGCTACTTCAGACCAGGCAAGAAATGCAGCATCACATCAGATGTTCAGCCACATGCTGTTGTAGATAAAAAGGTGTAAACACATTGAAAATGACAGAGCACTGGTACAATGGTTTCTCTTTCCATATTAAGCCAGCGAGTCACATCGGCCATTTTTAAGCAAGTACAAGCTGTATTTGTCCATGACTTATAAAAAACATCAGCCCAGTATTGTCTCAGTACTGATGGGTGGACCTAAGGGTGTAGAATGGACCCATTCCTACCAATAACTAATGACTACCAAATTGTCCATAGCAATAACTTTTTCAAATTTAGAAATAAAGCTGCTGTTTCTGTCAGTGTTTCTCCCTTCCTAACTCAGTATGATGAGATGATTGTCAGTGCTGTTTCTTTCTAATGTGTGATTGGCTGAAACTGTATCTGTCTTTAAGAAGCTTTAAAGCTCAGTGCAGTACTTCTATGGATTTGAGCAAGAAGGAGAATGAGTTTATAATTATGTGCTCAAATATATGAAAAACAGCGCATTTGGTGTTGATTCAGCAAGAGACTCAAAAAGTACCACAATAAACTGTCCTTGTATTTAAGATGTCGATACAGTTCAATTTCAATTCTACTGCCTCTAAACATCAAAACGTTCGCTGCAGTGGACTACCTATCACTGGATTTCGCCCCACTTACAGAACTGTGCAAAAGCCTTCTTTTTTGTTGGTGTGAAAATAGCATTTTATTCCTTTCAAACTATCTTATCTTTGGCATTTTGAGTAGATTAAATGAAAGACATGGGAATAAATGTTTTACTGTGACAGCCTGGCTATAAAGTGTCTAAAGACACAAAGTGTTTATACAATGGAGTTCCAACCACAATCAGCACCACCAGTATACTCTTCACCATCTGATCATTTGGAATCATCTGCTCCTGTTTCTTCACTGGTTCAGGCCTTAAGTTAGATATAGTTTGTTATGCTCAAATAATTAATATTTTGTTTTAGCTCCGAAAATGGTCACGTTCAGGGACTGGATTGAAAATTAGTTTCCGAAAGTCCTTCAGAAAGCCAGGAGAACTATTAAAGCCTACATTAAAGACATACACGGAATTCTGGCTGTCTGGAAAGAATAACTAAATAAAGGTTTAATAAAAGAAAGATACACTATATGGACAAATATATTGGGACACATTTTATATTTTCCATCACCATAACAAAACGTTTTGGAAAACACTATGTTTCCAACTTTGTGGACACAGTTTGAGGAAGCTTTTTTTAATCCAACATGACTGTGTCCCAGTGCACAAAGCACTAAAAATAAAGACAAGGCTGGACACTTTTCCAATACTTCTGTCCATGCAGTGCATCCGTTATGTTCACATGTTCACACCTTAAAAGTACAATTTAATGTGTCCACTTAAAATGAACCAAACCATGATAAAAGCAAGGCACGTATTAAAGCTGTTTTGCACACTGTTACACTATTAACACTTACACACTCCCACTCCTGCACACACTCTCTCTATAACCCACCCACACAGAAGCAGCACAGAGTTGAATAGCTGATCAGGTGATCATGCTGTTTTCTGCCAAGTATGATCAGCAAATCCACAAAATTACACCAATAATAAGCACTGTTTTGTAGATGTTTAAAATATATGTTTATTCCAGTAGAACAGTCTGACCCTTCATTTTCTTTATGCCCAAGCCGATCTCTAGATCAGACCTTCTGTGTCTGAGGTAAGAGCCATGAAAATGCAGATAAGGAGCTGGTATTTCGTCTGGGAAACTGACCAACACAGTTTGGGGAGGACCCTTTTCTGTTCCAGCATGACTGTGTCCCAGTACACAAAGCGAGCGCCATAAAGACAAAAGCTGGATGACTTTGGTGTGGAAAAACCTGACTGGACCAGACAGAGCCCTGACCTCAACCCCATCCAACACCTTTGGGATAAACTGAAATGGAGATTGTGAGCCAGCATCAGTGTCTGATAGAATGAATGGGCACAATTTCCCACAGAAACTCCAAAAGCATGTGGAAAGCCTTTAAAGTAGAGTAGAAGCTGTTATAGCTGCAAAAGTGGGGCCAAATCCATATTGAAGTCTATGTATTTGAATGCAATGTCATTAAAGTCCCTTTTGGTGTAAAGGTAAGATGACCCAATACTTATGTCAGTATAGTGAATGTTTTAACAGTTTTGCCATGGATGCTCATGTTATGGACAGGTAGTACTCTTCGTTTGTTGTTTGTATAAATGCTGTGTGTAGGTTAAGAGCAGGCGTTGCATTGGCACCATATGGCACTCAGATTATCAGCTTACCTGATTGGGCAGGTGACTCAGAGCGCCCCGCCTGATCAGGCAGATCGGCTAATTGATTAGGCAGCAGGGACTTACCACTGCAATCCTATTCTCCTCTAAACACACACACACACACACACACACACACACACACACACACATGCCACCCTGTTCATCTCCCAACAACCTGCCATCTCATAAACACCTGTTATGGACTTGACCTATTAGAGACAGAGAGAAAACAACAGCATCGTTTCCTAAAAAAAAAAAATCATAGTAACAAATCTGAAAAGTTAAAAGACAAAAGCAATGACAAGTTATGCTTTGTCTTTTAACTTTTCAGCTTTGTTAAAATAAAATCACCAAAATATTACCACACAGAGACACCAGTAACATCAGTTGTTCTATTATAAGGCTCTAGACTCTATCCTGAGATCACCTTAAGTACACATACAATCTAGACCTGCCGTCACCTGTAAACACATGTCGAGTGCCAACTGCAACATGGCCTTATCCAAACGGCCTTAAATCTTTTTATCCTGCCTCGTGCACGTTTTTTAACTCCTTTTTCCAAGTTCCCATATCTAAGATCCTGTCTACCTCAGCACTGTAGTCTGTAGTTTGAAGTTGTTGTTATACAATGACTAGCCGAGCTAGAAATCTGCACCGAAACGGACCTGTCATTCATTAATATCTTCTATTCTTTGTGGTGGAATATAAAATGAGACACATTTTTACATGAAGTTGCTTTAACCGGCATATAAGTGCCAGATAGTTTTGTGTTATGTCTGTTTTTGTTCTTGTGTTGCTCCATATTCCTGGAGGGACGTAGTTTTATTTCACTGTGTGCAATGTGTACATGACTGAAATGACAATAAACCGAATTTTGAATAGAGAGGCAGCATCTATAACCTCTAGGTTATCAGATCTTTAACAAACTTTTTAAAATTCATAAATCTAACCAGACCCCAAAATCAAAACCACACCAACCACAGCCCCTCAATGTGTTTGACACTTGAATATCTCTCAGTGCATCTTCCCAAAGTTCTTAACTGCCTCCTCACCTGCACTCGTCGTGCTTATTAGGGTTCTAGAACTGAAGAAGTTGTGTTACGACAAAGAAAACACAAAACCATGCGGCACATGTGTACTATGGCACTGTAGCCGAGAAACGCTGGCTTGTTATAAAGAAATTATTATAAAGAAATGACACTAAACTGAAGTTCTACGCAAAACAATAAAATGCTGCACATCTCAGCTGGCCTGCATACGGGCATCTTACTACGTGCACAGTCATCCGCACCATTACAACTGCACTAGTCAATGTCCACCAAAGGAAACATTACAAACAGGGTTACCCAGGGTTCTAAGTTCTAATACAAACAGCCAGAAGACACTCTGATCAGTGAAGTGCAAACTGCTACTGTCAAGTGCTGAAATGCACTCTTGCCAACATGAACTCTCATTGGATGTTGAAAATTCACTAAGTGGACAAAAGTACTGTGACCATTCTACCTTTTAATTATTGAACTTTTCCTAAAGTAAAGGGCTTTATTCTTAACGCTTCAGAAGACCAAAGCATTTCTAGCAACACCACTGACAACACAACAAAAGCAAGCTCCATAAAGACATTGTTGGAGGAGTTCAGTGTGGAAGAACTTGAGTGGTCACCCTGAATTCAACCACATCCAGGACATTTGGGATGAACTGGAATGGAGATTGAGAGCCAGACCTTCTCGCCCATCATTAGTGACATCAGTAAATACTCCACAGAATGAATGGACACAAATTGCTTATGTCTAGATGGATGGAAAGTCCCTGTTGGTGTAACAGTCAGGCGTCCCAATACTTTTATCCATGTAGGGTTACCGTTATACTCACTTCACGAGTGCTGAAAGCTAAAAACACACATTCGCGAAGCTAAAATGTAAACAGACAGGACATGCACCGAAAAGGTGGAGGCGCGCGGGGACAGGTGACACCCTCACTCACCTTTGGGGAATGGGTTGGGCTGCACCGCGTACAGGAACGCGTGTACCATGTGGAACAGAAGACCGATGGCACCGGGCTCGTAGTACGCGTGTGTCTCGTACACCACGGAGGGCACATATCCAAACTCCAGTGTTTCCACTGGGGGTGCGCGGAGCGCCTCGCGCCCGCTCGCGGACTCCTGCTGCTCCTCGCGCGCCCAGCCACGAGACGCACTGCAATAAAGCAGCAGCAGCGCGAGACGCGCTTCCCACACCATGGCGAGGTCCCTTACAGAAGTAGTCCGAGGGTTGTAGTAATAATACTGATGTTATTTTTAAAAGAAGGAAAACGAAGCGCGCCGTCAGTCAAACGGAAATGTCCCTTTTGGACTGCGACATTGAAGAAAAAAAGTGACAAAAATAAATAAAAAGAGAGGAACAGGAAAAGGGTAAAAATGAGAGCGTTTAGCAAGACATATCCCTCTGTGCGTTCCCCAGGCTCATCTGCTACCCTGCCTTCTGCCTCTGTCTCCAGCTCTGGCGCGCGCGCTCCCGTGCGCGTGCGCGCGGTCGTGGAGGTGTGTGTGTGTGTGGTGTTAATGAGGAAGGACGATACCACTCAGCTGCTATCAAACCTGATAGCAGGTGTTATACTGAGGCGAGTGTTTCAGCACCGAGATATTTACCTGTGCTTGTGCTTGGCGTTATGATGAAGATATTTCAATATATAAACTATATGGACAAAAGTATTGGGAAGCCTGACCATTCCACAATCAGATATTTCAATGACATTGCGTTCAAGTACATAAACTTTAACATGGAGTTGGCCCCTTTGCAGCTAGAACAGCGTACACTCTTCTTGGAAGGCTTTCTACAAGATTTTGGATTTTCTGTGGGAATTTGTGCCCTTTTATTCTGTTAAATGCCCTGTTAATCCAAAAGGCTTTAGATGGGGTTGAAGTCAGTGAGGCCATTCAAGTGCCACATTCACTCATTCAACCTCATCTTTCTGGAGCTTGCTGTGTCACCTGGGACACAGGCATGCAGGAATAGAGAAGGGTTTTCCCCAAATTGTATCCACAAATTTGGAAGCATGTTGTCAAAAATGTCTTAGTCTGCTGAAGCATTAAGATTGTCCTTCATTGGAAGTAAGGGACCTAGCCTAAACCCTGATAAACAAGTGTGTTACAATACTTTTGTCAATATTTTGTACTTAGACATCTCAATACATTATACACATTCAACAATGTTGTTTATCTGACTGCATTGAGAGTTTACTGAGATGCAGTGTGTCCCAAAATTCTGAATAGCTGTCAAATCTGGAGACCAATTGAATATTTTCTTCACTGTACCTCACCTGCCTGCTGGTATTTATGTTTTATACATGAACAGCGAATTAGAAATATAAACGTGATGTGAATTGTGCAAATGGAACAACATAAACTATGTTGTTCCATTTGCACAATTCACATCACGTTTATATTTGTAATATTTCCCATTTTTGTATTATTATTTAGTTTTAACCTTTAGGCATCTCTTTAATTGATTGTAGGCTAACTATATTGGTCTAATGGATGTTTCAGAGAGACATTTCACTACATGCTGCACCTGTATAACTGTGTGTTTGACAAATAAAAAATAATTAACCTGACTTTCAAAAGTTTATGTTGTATTTCACATCATTAACTGTTTGGTGGGTCTCAAATGCTACCTCTGCATGTAGTACCCTGCCTTGATAACCATTGGGCACTTCTACAGGAGACTGTGTTTGCACAGTTAACTGAACATCTTTTTTTTTTTACCTCAGTGCTGAATTTACATATAAAGTGTTGGAAGAACCCCACAATTATTACAGAGCTCTTTTGTTCCCAGCCTGGTCGTAAATAACAAGCATGCTGTGTTGATACATGCATGTGTGTTGAGTGTTTATTCCGAACTTTAGACGTTGTTCAAAACTGGAGATCCTGCTGAGCATAAAGAATACAGACTGAACATGCAGTCTCTTGAATAATCAGCTCATTCAATCTCACTGCCTTCCTGTACATGCAGGATTGTGTGTGTGTTGCCTGCTTTCTCATACACACACAAAGAGCTGCGATCTAATGCACAGACAGAGCCCCCCTGAGTTGGGTTCATGTTTCTCTCAGTATAATAAGACAGTATCTGCCCCAATCCTCTGATTTAAACACTATTGAAATCCCCTTCCCGACTGCATAGCAAATCCAGGCAGCCTTCCATAGCAGTAGGAATCATTCAAGCTGTCACAATGAACGATATACATTCAGATTTCCAATTTAAAAAACTGGTGTGCGAGTGTATGTATGTTTCTTTTTAATTAACAGCACTAAAACCAGCAATCTTAGCAAATTCACCCACATCAGGGCAGATTTGCCTTTATATCAACAAGACTATTCTTAGTTTCATTAGATCAGTGTGGTTCAGACTGAATAAGTAAAAATAAAAACATCACACATTCACTACAATTGAACTATTATCAGTTGATGTGATACGGTTAAACTGCCGGCTTTAGAGATGCAACTATACTGACCAGCCACAACATTAAGACCACTAAATAACATTGATTATCTCATTCCAATGGCACATGTCAAAGTATGGGAAATATTAGAGTCAGTTGTCACTTCTTGAAGTTGATTGGTTGAAATCAGGAAAAATCAGCGAGCATAAAGATCTGAACGTTCCCAGTTTGCAGTGGTTAGTACCTACCAAAAGTGGTCCAAGGAAGGATGACCAGTGTTATGGGCAACAGGGTTATGGTCACCTGGGTTGGGAATTGTGTGAGGGAGTGTGACGCTCTGGACAATGTTCTGCATGGCCATTATGGTGTAAAGCTGCCAGTAAACTGTGAACAGGTAGGTGTTACATGTCAAAGTAACGTCCACATAAATACCAACAAAAAAACAACAAAAATAATGACTGGTGCTCGATCAAGGATTCCTTGCAAATAATGTAATCATAAGATATTGACGTATGGGTCAATTAATTGGAGTAGGTCCCTTAATTCAAGTTTGTGAGCTTGGCCACTCCAAAGTAGCCTATGTGATGGGGTCTCCACACTGGAAAAATCTATCAAATAATGCATCCCTACCTTAGTGCAGTAATAATGCAGTAAGTATAATCAGTCACATTCAACCCTGTTATTCAGGGTGCTATATATCCTGACATATATCTTGATGGAAATGTCCTGGCATATATCCTAAATGCTAAATATCCTGAACATAGAGCCATTGTTTCCGCAAAAACACTAAAAATATTATTAAATGTATCTGCTCACCACCAAGGTGAATTGGTTTAGTCTAGACTTAGCAAAATGGTAATAGTGTAATCACCCGAATCTCTACTGTATTTGTATTTATATACTAGAATTCATTCTTGTTACTTGTTTTTGTAAATAATGTTTGCACATATTCTTGTAATTTTAGGTATTAAATGTTGTTTTAAATAATATTAATAATAATAGTGACATGTAGTGAATAACACTTGTAGTGAATAACACTTTTTTCACTCTGTTTTTTAAAAGTGTATTTCACTCATTGTGCCATCTGCTAAATGCTGTAAAATTTAAAATGTAAATACAAGATCAACTGAACAGGAAACAATGCTAGGTACATTCATATCAATAAGCTGTTACAAGAAAGACAGATTGTGTGTGTTTGGCTGAGCAGCGGAAAGAACCCGTTCAGAACAGACAGATCGGACCTCCGCCAAAAAAATCACTGGAGTTTAGCATACATGATTACAGCTCTCCCTTCTCTCTTTCTCTCTCTCTCTCTCTCTCTCTCTCAAACACACACACACACACAGTTTATATCTAGGCAGTCAAGGATTCGAGGAGTCCCACATTTCCAGAAACATTCTTAACATACACCATATATATATTGCCCTTTAAGTTTCAGATCGATCATGCATCAGTCAGAATCAGAGGACAACATACATACATACATACATACATACATACAAACAAATGCAATTGACTGATGCATGATAGATCTGAGACTTAAAGGACAATTCCACCGAATTAGAACACTGTAATTTAATGGATGAGAAGTTGAAGTCAGAGTAGTGTTAGGCGAAATGGTTTGTTGTGGAATAAGAAAGGTTCACATTGGGGGAGATAGGAACCAGATGTCTGAAGACTTTAATCCTAACTCAAAGAAAGTTATTACATGAAATGCTAATTCAGATCACATCTGATAGCGTGACAGTATTGAGATGAGCTATTTGTCCGAGCTCCGCTTTTAAATCCATTTATGACCAGGAGGTCCATGGCGCTGTAGGACGAATGCCTGCAGGCAGGGTCAAGACAAATGTGAACAACACAGCTTTCCCTCTGCCAAATATTTGCCAGGTTAGGACCCACATGCATGGGCGAGTGTGCAGCCAGGCAGATTATTAAAATGTGTGTGAGAACAAGCCATGCGATCTAGCTTGGATTCTGCATGTGTGTTGCGTAGTATCGTTAGAAAGGACCAGTTCTGAGAAAGCGCGCGTGTGTGTGTGTGTCACCTTATGAAATGTTTTGGAGAAGCAGATCCACTTCAATCCCCATCTCCATACAGACTAAACCTGCCTTTCAGGACCGAAACCATGGCAACATGCTCCATGGCAACCAATGGTGTGCGAACACATGCGCGCGCGCACACACACACAGACACACACACGCATACAAAGGAGATTTTCCAAGAGGTACAAAACAAAAAAACTTTTATTCACCAATGCAATTCCTTTCCTGTCCCCAATCCCACCCCTTGAAAATGCATCACTTACAAAGGATGTGAAATTATAATCCATCTCTTCCTGCTGTTGAAGAAAAACCGAAACCACAAACTCAACAACTGCCGATATCGATATGGATGAGTTAAAACAAAGGTAACACAGGCATGTAAGAATCGGTCCGACTTGTCTTGTTAATACAAGAGGACAGCTAGAAAGAGAACTACATTAAAAAAGTGCCAAAATTCACGCTCATTTCCGACTTTTAGAAAACTGAGCTACAAACAGTATGCTGGTACATTATGCTTCCAGTGGAGACTGGTATTGACTTTTTGGGCCCTCATCTGATTCCAAGCTCAGGCATATCTGAGCAAACTTAAAACATATCCAATCAGCTCCCAGAACAAAAACAGACAAAAGCGAAGCACTGGTTTATAGCTTGAAACAAACGTTTTGACAATCCATCCTATGTTTTACAGTCCAAAGCACGACGATGTTACAATCACAACTATATTTAAAAAAGAAGGTAATGCACAGTGAAGACATTGTGGCAAATATCATGCTTCACTTGCTGATTCTGTTCAGTCTCATGATTTCAAAAAATGGTCTTTTACAGTATAGTCCCAATCGATCTCTTAATATTGATCTCGGATTGGATGCATTCAAAAACAGTCCAGGCTGGAACACTCCTTTTAACTTTTAACATGAATGGGTTCGGGCTGAACAGCAATAGGAAGAATGAGCAGATATCTGTAAATGTTCTATTTTTCATTACAACAAAAATGAATTCAAAACAGCTTGTTTTCCCGCCTTAAATTCCACACCTGGACTGCAGACTGGAGAGTGAATAGTATAAAACTTTGAAACGAGTTTACTTACTACAGTATTATTTTGTAAAAGAAAAAGAAAGTAAAAAAAAGTGGAACACCAAATTTCGAATATAACATTGGATATAACCAATATTATTAAATACAATTCTTCTTGAAAACTGTTCCATTCATTGACTTATTTTAACACTAAAACTGCAGGAATATTAAATTGTTTCTAAACATTTATATATATGTCAAACAAGTGAAGTACGAAATGATTTCCCAAATGTCAGAATTGCCCTAGAAATGACATGAAAGGCTGCAAAATAACCCATTAGAACATTTATAATGATGCATGTCTTCCATTATTTGATACATTATGTAACTCGATAAAGTAAAATAAGACAAGGACTGAAGTTTATATTTGAGTAACAATGTAATTGTCAACACACAGTCCCCAATATTTAGCTTCAGAACAAGTAAAATATTAAAGCTCCAATCAGGATTTCTTTTTTTTTTTTTTTAGGTCTAAATGGTTCTATCAGGGTTCTTTTATTAAAGGCAATGGTTCCATGCTACGGCTGGCCCAATATATTGGTTGAATCTCTAGTCAGGCCTTTAAAAATGACTTTAGTAAGTTTTATTTATTGTTTCTATGTATTATACAGGAACATTGCCTGCTGTTGTTGATAACTAAAAGGTTGATGATTTATTTGTTAACAGTACACTCTTAACACCTATATGCCTCAGCTGTATTTCAGTGAGGGGCTACAGTCGTGGCTTCTAAAACAAGATGCGGCGCAAGAGCATTTGACTATTACTACTGCATCTATTTAAAACTGCAACATATGAATACATAAAACTGCAGATAGTTATAAAATGCTAATATTTATTTTCAGTGTATTTAAAGTTCTCAAGTACTAATTTAGATATACAAATAAATATCAAAAGTCTATAACATATTTGGGCCAGTTCTTTAAAGAAATTACACCGTTTCAAGTGGAAAATATTTTTTCAGTCCTATATGGAACTATTTCGGCTAAACAGAACAAAGATATCCTGTACGCAGAAATATAGGTCTCCTGGATGAATAAGAATCAGTCGGGAATGAACAAACTGAAGCTGCCTTTATTTCTGCTATAAGGACTGTGAATTGTATAAAAACCCAAAAGATATTAAATCATCCTGATTGGTTCTTTAAACCTTAACTTTCTAGAGTTTATTTTTTAAATTAGGTACACATAGCTGAAGCTGTCAAAACTAAGTTTCTAAGGCAGACATTAATGCAATACAGCACCTTAAAAGTAACAGTCTTACTGACACAACAGACTTGGGGTGGAAAACCCCAGGTCTGAAAACCTCAGTTCTGCCACAGGAAGTATATCAACAACTATGACAAAATTTAAATAGGAATTTCTACTTATTTCGCAAAATGTCAGCATAATTAAACTGTTAAGGTGTAAAAACAGAGTGGCTTGATGTGAAATGAGTCATTCAGTTTTAATAAGTGCTGAATGCATCTAAAAAACTTCTTCCCAGAAAGTTCATAAATGAAATGATCATGAATATTCACTGCATTTGGCAAACCATATTTGAACATATTGCTTGATGCCTGAGACATTATACTTTGCTTGACTTTAACTGAGGTTTTGGCGTAAAACGTATTTTAAGGCAGGGTATTCAGAAAAACCGTTTTTAAGAAAAAATCTCTCATTATTTAAAAGTCAGCAGACGTGTGATATATTGGTTCACTGGTTATTCTTGGATAGTAGAATGGCTAGTTTTGAACCCTGGTTTCGAACACTGAAAAGAATAAAATAATTCTAAAAAGTATATTTTCAGATCAAATCACTCTGAACTACTCTGTTTACATCTTAATGATTTTTATGGTGAATTGTTTTAGCGGTAGAATTCCATTCTAAGGTATTACTGGCATTTTGTCACGGGTTATGACACATTCCGTTCCTACGAATGCCAAGTTACTGCATATTCTTCAGCCGTGTATCACCAAACTAGTTCCCATATAGTCCGTAAATACGATGCTAACGGCGTACACCGGAACACTCAGACCTCAATTTTGAAACCTTTTTATGGGAGTGAGCGTCATATAGTCGAAACGTTGCAACCCGAGGAACCCCTTGATGTGGAATTATATGGACTGTTCTGAATTTTTTTAACCTATCGTGGGTGCATAGATTTTGTCCTAACGAGGGTTGGCGTCGAGTGTAGTTTGGCGATTTCCCTGCACAAACACATGTGATTCAACCCATTTTTGAACTGACAGAATTACAAGATTAATTTGAGTAGGGGAACTACCAAACTGCCGGACACCAGCTGTGGAATTCTGAAAAAGATGGTTTTTATAGATATTTTCATTTGGTGTTCAGACCAATCATCCACAGATCAATCCAGCTGATTTTGTCTATTGGTCAGAGCATGACCATGTATGACATAAGAACATGCAATGATATTCAGATGCTAAAATATATTCATGACTACAAAACACAGTAAACACAAGTCTGACTGTCTCCGGCACTCACAAGGCAGATATGAAATCCATGAACTGATCGAGTTTGTAAGTTAAATTAGTTGTTGGTCTTGCCTCTAGTGTTCTATGCCATTTCTGTCGTGTACTTACAAAACACTGTAAAAGTAGTAAGCTAATTTGCAATTCACAAGCCAAGTTTGTTCAGCATGAATTAAGACTGTAGCAGAAAGTACAAAAAGTACCTGACCAATAAAATATCTCAAAATTACCACGTTTTGGAGTTGTAATTTAAAAAAAAAAAAAAAAAAAACAAACAAAAAAAAAAACACATAATAAATAAAACCACACATAGATTCATCAGTTAATCACTTTTTGATACCCTGGCTATGTTCTATAGACTATTGGCTGTTTACCGATGGCTCTCAGCTCAAATGTAAGTCTTAAGAAATTAAAAGTGACTAAAGTGTTTCAGTCAAATGCTATTTACAGTCTGCTTATGTCCAAAATGGCAGACTAGAGTTCAACTGGCCTCCACAGTCCACTCATATTTTGAACATAAATGAGCCAATAACAATCTTTTAGAAAAATTTAGAACTATTTATCTGGGCAGTAAAAGTGGTATTCCCAATAAGAAAACAAATACACTAGCAGTACTGCATGTACAAATAAATGAAATCAAGTTTTTAAAAAATATTATAATAATTTGTTCAGTTCCTTAATCATGGCCTGACTCTAGTAATTATAAACGCTGGGCTTCCTTAAGGACAGGTCTAGAAATGGTTACCAATCCCGAAATCACAGTGAATCCTTTATTTGTTTTTTTTACTATGTGTAATCGTAGTGCTACCCAATTGTAATAATCCCATACTGGCCAGATAAATGGCTTCATAATATCTATATTTGCCTAAGGATTTTGCAAGGTACTGTAGAAGTCACGGTGCCCTCAGAAAAAAGAAGAAAAAAAAAGAATTTAGGATCAGAAAGAAGTGCGCTCTCTTCTTCAAGAAAATGCAGTTTTGTACAAAAGTCACACAATTCAAGTCAACCACTTCAAACTGACCTTAGCTTTGGCCAATTCTGACCTGTCGTTTGCATTCTTCATGTTAGCACTTTTATTTGCCCTCAAACAAATAAAAAAAGTCTCCAAGCTTTGTCTTCCCAATGAAGTAATGCATTTCATTTCATCTCTTCTCCTTCTCTTTGCTTTCTCCCTCTCAGTCAGGACGGTAAAGCAATAAGACAACCACAGTCCAAAGCTTTTACAACTTTCTGTCCAAGTCAACAAGGCTGTCCATGAGTGGAGGAGTCTGGAAGGGATGGTAAGGTTGTGAGATGCATGTGTTTTGTGTGTGTATGTATGTTTCAGTTCAATAAATTAGATGCACTTCTTAATAAATATCCTGTTCCCATCCTGATCCTGCAAACCCACAGGGTCAAAAAAACAATAAACAAACAAACAAAATTTTCAAGCTGGTAAACCGAGAGGGTCTTTCATTCCATAACCAGCTTCCCAGCTTTCGTCACGCTCTAAACACAGGTATGTATTTATGTATGTGTGTCAGTCAATCCGGTTCCCACAGATTGTGAAGCGATCTATCTCCAGAAGGTCTTTCTTGGGAGGTCTGTGTATGAGTTCTGTTCCATCCTGAGTAATGATCTTCTCCTCCGATTCATCAGGGGTCGTAAGGAACTGATCTGATTCACTGGTTGGAAGATTAGAGGCAGTGCACGTAGGCTGGTGGGTGGGTTGAGTGGTGACGGACGCTGATGCGCCCTCGTCTGCAGGCTCATCTGAGAGGCAGAACCAGAAAAACGTCAGATCTCGAAGGTAAGTGCTTAACTGTTACAACTGCAGAGATACAGTCGTAAACAAAATTATTCACAGCCCTGGCAAATTTAGACTCACTTTGTTCAACAAGCAAGTTTCTTCTTCATTGGAAATGACACAGGCATCTCCCAGATGATAATAACGATGTACAGGAGAAAAATGTTTCTTAGCTCTTACTTATATTTGAACAAAAAGTAGCATGTCCAACATTAGCAAACTGTCACAGTCTGTGGGAAATACCAGTGGAGACATGCAAAAACTCGTCAGTGAGCGTTTGAATCCTGTAATAGCCAAAACAATATATATATTTTTTCTATCGATTATTGAGAAGGGTATAAATGCCACTTTTTGTTCAAATGTAAATAAAAGCTGAGAAATATTTTTCTCCACAATGATCCCTCTTGTACATCATCTTATTATCTTCTAGGAGACGCCTGTGACATTTCCAATCAAGAAGAAACTTGCTTGTAACTACGCCAAAATTACGGAGTCAAAATTTGCCAGGGGTATGAAACAATATCAAATATAACATTGAAATAAGTATAATTCTATATGAATATGGAATGCAAAATGCTGGGCATAAACACCACAGATTAGTAATATACAGTTAAGTGCAATACTAGTGACTAATAGAAGTATGTTAATGCACATAATAGTATATCAGTAATACTGACAAAAAAGGTAGTGTTAGACTGGCCATAAACTGTGGGGAGAGAATTGAGAATTGAAACACTGTTACCAGGCTGAGATACACTGGAAAAAAAAAACATGTTGCAAGTTCTGTGCCTTTGGTCCCCTATCAAACCTTGGACTCTATCAGCAGTACTTCTTACATGTTCTAGTACAGCAGTTTCCTTCAGCAGCTGCATTAGACGAAAAAAGTGATCTGACAGCCGTAACCCTGGTCATTTAAAGGAATGCTTCCCCTCACCCAAACGTAGTTACGAGACTAATACAATAGAGGTCGGTCTCACTGAAAATGAAGGCTGACAACAGACATCCATTAAATTCTAGCTATATTCCCTCAATCAGAGCAAACCTACAGAAGCAATCTGTGGTTGTCAAACAGGTCCAATTTACTACATGTGGGGAAATATGTTGGTTTTTTTTCCCAGTTAACTATTCTTTATTAGGAAAAAAGACGCACATGTATCAAACCAGGTTCAAATTTAATGAGGGCCTTGTTTTTAACTGTGAGTTTGTGTGCAATAACAATAGCAAAACGAGGCAGATGGCAAGAGGGTGGTGCACCTGCTGAGGGAGGAACAGGCATGTAGCTTAAGGCTGGCCGGGAGAGCGAGGGAAGAATGTAGTAGGAAGAAAGAGATCAAGAGATAGAGAGGAGTAAAACTAAGCAGTGGCAGCAGAAGAAGACAGGTTTGATGAAAAGTCAGGGAGAAGGAAAGACCCCCCCAAGCAGTGTGACACCGAGAGAAATACAGACAGAAACACCACAGGTGAACAAGGCTGGCAGAGAGGGAACAGCAAGAGAGATGATGGCAATCCTGAGAAGAAAGAAGCGGAAGATATGAGGACGCAACTTGTAAAGCAAGCTGTGCGAGTTGTTGGTTGGCATGAAGCAGATGAGGACTGTGAACATCAGAAGCTTTTATGTCACATGAAAAGAACATGGTCTGTTCAAGCCTACAACTCTATATTTTTGTAACACGGTCAATGTGAGCCGGTAAAAGAACACACTGCAATAACCTCAAGCTTCAGATGGCTCAAACTATTGTTTCTGATCTCAAAAATAACCTGCGGTCAAAGATCAAGTTTATTTGCAATTGTACATGATCACACTTACCCCAAACAATGCTAAAACGCATTACGTTTTAAATGAAGTAATATACATGATCTAGTATTTTCATTGCATGTGCATGAAACATACGGCAAAATTTATTTTTGTAAACTGAAAATGTTGTCTGCTGTTTTCATTTCACAATAAGGTAAAATGCGCCAAAATAACATAACAGACAATCTCTTTACCTTAACACAGGTTAAGAAGGTCTTTAATCCTTCTATTAACTTTAATGTAAAGCAGAGACATGAAAGAGTCAGAGTTGCAATAGTAACCAAACTCTGATAGAACTCTCAAAACTTTGTAAATCAAGTATAAATCCACTGATCATCAATAAAAAGTATCACACTATTTTGTTACAAGCCTAAAGAAAATGTTGTTTATCTTTCACTAGTTTTTAAAGCACTTGTTCTGAATGCAAATTTTTCAAGCACTTCACTCAGAATATTAAAAGTAAATTTGCTAGTTTTATGAGAGAAGATATTTAAATGTATAATATTTCAGATATCTTGCTTTTAGGCTGGTTATGAGTGGGGCCAAACATTAATTTCAAATGTTATTTAATATTGTGCATTGTCTGAATTCTAAATAAATATATTCAAAGTTTCGTACAGATGTATTTTTGAAATGATTTAATTATAATAATTTCTTTCAGGTTTCGGCCAGGGTGTTTCCTTATTTTGGTTTCGGCCACAAAAAATCCATAATATAAAATCTCTACTATACATACATACATACATACATACATACATACATACATACATATATATATACACACACACACATACATATACATATATATACATACATACATACATACATATTAGTGCGGTCTATTAATTACATGGTGTGGCGATTAATTAATATAATTAATCGCAAATACAAACGGACGTTACAAGAAGCAGTTTTTTTTCCATTTATTATTGAATACAAGCCTGTAACTTGGGCTACAATGGTCATGACATTTTTATCACTGACTGAACCACACCTATGAACTAGGTTCCAGTTTCTGACAGCTGTAAGTTTTGATATACTTCCTCGTTTCTCAAATAAACCCAGCCACCATTATCATCGCTATTTACAGCCCTATTCAGAGCCAGATCACCCTGCTGCCTCTTCTACCTCTCCCGGCTCTCTCACACACAATACGGCCTCAGTGCTGAGACTCCGCCCCTCTGGAGGTCTGGAGAGCTAATGCTAAAGCTACTCATGCTACGGCGCAGCTGTGCTCCGAAGTTGAACCGGGAGACGCGCGAGTGTTTTTTCCAAAAGGCAAATATTCCCCTTCAGAGTCAGAATCGGCAAAAAACACTCGCAATTTCTTCCAAATCTCACACGCTTACTCGCGTGCTGTCAACTGAATTGGGCTCGCTGGCTGCTCACGCAGCAGAGATTTGGGAATATCACGTATTTTTGGTCTGCCGACTAGTGGCAGGGCTTAAAGCTTTAATTGCGTTACAAATATTAACGTGTTATTTTATTCTGTGATTAATTAATCTAAATTCCCAGCCCTAATATATATATATATATATATCTATATCTATATCTATATCTATCTATCTATCTATCTATCTATCTATCTATATATATAAAAATACAATTACTTGTACTGTTTACATTTTTTGGGTAAAACATGCAGATACTATTGCTCTCTTTGGACTAAAAGGTATTAAATACTTTTTTATGGAAAAAAAATTCTGCTCAATAAAATAAGACAAATGTGATATATTACAAAGCAATGTCATTAATTGTGATAGTTTATCTAATGTGTTTGCCATTGCATGATAATTACAGACATTATAGCATTATTTTTATTTTTGGACTAAAGTGAAATATGTATTATCTTTTGCACAATTCAGAAATTCAGGTATTTGTGCATAGAAGTGTATGCCTGCGCTTGTACCTGCTGGTTCACGTGTGTGTTTTGTTCGGTGAGCTCTACTGGATGCTCTGCTAGGGGCAGCCGAAGGGGGAGACTGGAACAGCTTCTCTTCCATATTAGCTTCTTTCACATACATACATGACTTCCCCAACAACACGATGCTGTTCAGAACCTTCAGTGTGATCATTCTGCACACACAGAAGACATTATTAGCATTATACATTTTCAGAATATACATTAGGGCAGGACAATAAACATCAGAGTATCCTAAATGTGTGTCGCCGCCTCCAATCACAGAAAGTTTGTAATGAAACTAATAGTAACACTGTTGTCTTTATCAACTATTCCAAAAAAATGAAGTGCCTATGAAGTGCAGATATAATGACACAATATATTATTATGACTTCTAAAATAATATGTGCTTGACCAATAACAGTTGATATGAAACTATGTATAAAAGTGTTGAAATGATCCATAAATACACTAAAAGAATGTTTTAAAGTTCTTGATCTGAGCCTTGTTCCCTCCTGATACAACACAATCATGGAATGAGGTGCACAATTTTCTTAATTTTGGGTTTTCAGAGAGGTTCGTTTTAAAATGTTATTTGGTTCTCATCAACATATCTTGAAAAAACGTTTTTTGTTTGTTTTTTTACATAACGAAAACCAAGAAAATCAAGAAATCTCCAAAGTCACAATGTAACCATGTGAAGGTTTTCTGCAGGCCATCACTTATGCATCACACTACCAGTCCATATGTCAGTCTAACGAGGGCCAAAGACACATACATCTTGTTTTGATAGGACTGCCCTTACCACTTAGTTCTCTTAAAATGAAAAGGGAAGAATTTATGGGCTTGTACTAATTAGTATTAAAAAATTATTGCTTAAAAATAAAACTGAAAACAGAACGAAAGTTAGAAATGACATATCCCAGCCCTAATGTGCACAATATGTATAACTGTCCATCACAGCTAGGCAGTTCATAAACAAAGCCATGTGTTCAGTGTGAAAACTTACCCCAGGTAAAAGAGTACAACACACACGAAGGCGAGGGCCCCCTGGATCTTCACTGAGCTAGTCACCACCCGGATGAGCTTTCAAGCAAAAATTGCATATTCACAACACTGCAATACTATTCACAAAAGTGAAATTTTATCATGAAACTACAGAGAACTACAATGTAATACTGGGCTTCCATGTATTACCATTCTAATATTAGCTTTTACAGATACCTCTCCACTAAATGGGTTTTCTTGGGTGTCCAAGACATTTGCACAGCACTGTACATTTGGACATTAGACAAAAAAATGACTGCATTTTTTAACTGAAGCTTGAATTGTGGTAGACTCAATACATGTGGCTTGAAGCAAAGTTTACAATTAAGCAGATTAAGCAGATGAGAGTTAAATACAGTCAACACTGAATGTGCGTTAAGAAGGAAGATACCAGTAGAGCAAGAGGAAGGGGGATGAAACCCATTCTTCTAGATACGCTGTCGCTGTAGTCAGTGTATGCCTAGAAAACACAACCCATTTATCACAATACATTAAACCACAACAACTAAATTTATACTCCGAGTATAAAATCTATTCATTGTTTCTATTATTAAATCAGTCTCACTGTCTGCCCTGGACAGAAAAGCTGATTTGTCATGACTAACTTACATTTTTCTGTCTGCTGCTGACCAGGTCAAAAGCCAAACTCGCTCTGTATTCACTGTAGACCTGCAAACACAAACACACACCATCACTATAATGTATCTTACTTCTGCATTAAACACAACAAGAATTGAAAGACCATGAACTTCTAAGCATGTATCCATCGCTATACTTATGAGGACATTACCCTTTTTATTAACCGCCTAAGATTTAGCCTAACCTGATAAACCTGAGCTTCGCAGTTTAACCTGACCACAAGTGGAAGCATAAGGTTTTTTTTTTTACATACAGGTTCAAGAAGAATTCTTAAACAACACACTTCTATGAAAAGAACCATAATCTAAAGGCCATTTATCTCTTTTTTTGAAAGGGAAAGAATAATTCTGCACATATGTTTTACTACTGCGAAAGATAACTGAAGCAAAACCTTGAGAGAAAATTCCTGAAGCTGGATGAGCCGCTGTTCCTAATAAAGTGGCCGGTCTGTGTCGTATGAAACTCAGTGTATGTATGGTGACTTGTTAATATGCAGAGCTTCATTCAAGTGTGGGCAGTGCAATTCTTATCTAATAATGTGAAGCATTATTAGATCATTCTGTCAGTTGAGGAATGAATGCAACTGGTTTGTAAAGTTTTGTCTTCCTCGTCCTACGCCTTCTGTCTTCTGTTACTATGGCAACCAAAGTGGTCATGCGAGTAAATGCAGACATACAAATGGTGTTTGGTCACTTGCAACTTGTGGATCTTCTCTCCTTTTTGCCCTTTACCTGAGTTGCTGGTGAATGGACAAGTAATCGGGGGAAGCGAGTTTGACAGGGAGCGATCGCAAGGGTTAAGCGCTGGTGGCTGAGATGGATTACGTAAGCGTGCTTTATTTAGAACATGCACACACACTCTTACTGCCAAGAAACACAGCGAAAAAAGGTCCACTGTGACAGAATGGACTAATTTATGTCCCTTTTTTCATTGGTTGTCCCATTGCTGTCAGAGCAGACCCTCCCCGCCCCCCTCTTACTTAAGATGTAAGGATGAAGTGAAGAACAGAGTGACTGAAGAGCTGCTCTGTGTGTGTGTGTGTGTGTGTGTGTGTTTTTGTGCAAGCTGTGACACTAATCTGCTTGACAAAACTAAACTAAGCCACTGTAAGACAGAGAAGATCTCTGGCTGTAATCCCTGCCAGCAAGCGCATCCCACTCTTTCTCTCCTCTCATTCTCTTTCTTTCTTGTTAGCTTTCCCTCCACGTCCTCCTCCTCCTCCTCCTCCTCCTCCATCTCCACCTCCCTTCACTTCCAGTCCTCAGAATGAAGTGGGAAAAATAAATAAATGTGCAAACACAAGAATGAAGCTTGCGTGATCTAACGTTCACGGAACTGTACAAGCATATTAGTCCGGAGCTAAACGGATCGTCTTCTTTCTGTCTTAAGATCAGCACCTCAGCCTTCAAACTGTTTAGTGGATTATTCATAACACTTCATTAAACACTAGCGCATCATTCACGTATTTCCTGTTACCACTTAAACCTTACTACTCTGCGTCTATCCCGGGGTCTACGGGGAGTTCGCTGGGCATTACAGAATAAAAAACAACATTTAGACATGTAGACATTTATTTAAAACGTACTGTTTCAGATCAGACCTCTGTAAAAGGGATAGTTCAGGTTCTAAAACAGGATTGGTTGTAATATGTATTGCAATTATTATTAATGAAAAGTATACTGATTGATTTGTTGGCTCATTTACTGTCACATATATACAAAAGCTATTATGTCGAGAAGGTAGTAAGCAGAGGCAGGCAGTTTTGTACAGGCTTGTCCCTCACGCTCCTGACCACTGCCGAGGAAGATTTGGGTTAATGGAACTATTCAGGTCATCTTAGATGCTGAGAGCAGGGTCACTTTCCAAACCTGCCCCACAGGGAGACCTGCCTGCCTTTGTAGATCCTTTTCAGTGTCAACACACTTCCCTTTTCACACATAAGAAAAAAAGGAGTCTTGTCTATGTTGGCTTGATCTGGTCGAATTAGGGCTAGTGATATTTCTCACTTCCCACACTTTTTAGGTCATACCCTTGCATCAGTGTTTACTTAATTTCTAAGCAGATCATGCATAATGAATGGACTCTGCAGCAGTGAATTTGCTTTGTGCAAATTATTTGGAAAGTTGGACTCAAGTGGGTGGGATTTCTAACAAGGTCATACAATATGTACTTTCAGCACTTCATTATAATTGAATTAACCAATAGTTCGTTTGTGGTTTTGTTTGGTTTTCCTCATTATTAACAGTTAAACAATAACATATTGTGCAGAAACCATTGTATAATAATAATATGCAGACGTAAATATTCTTCATATATCATAAATACATTATGTGGTGAAAGTGAATCAATATGTGTGTCCATAATGCCCTGTTCTGGGGACCAGCTCATTTAATGTAATGCATTTTAAGTGGCATTATCAAAAATCTCTATTGCTGTTTTATGTCAAGAGTTTTACCAAATATTACAAAAATGTACAATAAGAAGTTGGTTCACCATGGTGACAAGAGGTTTTTAGTCATGGCAAATGTTCTGGAAACATCAACAATTTTTCTGATGCAACACATGGAATACGAAAATGAGGCATTGTGTGCCCACATGAGTATCACTTCTCTCCTCATTCACTCTGTCTGTCTCACAGCTGACTGCTGACACAAGAGGCATCTAATTTAGATAGCGATTAAAAAAACACTGACAAGGATGGACCAGAACAAACAGTGTGAGACACATCACACTCTCTACAGACGACAGCCGACCCCCACTCAACAACAGGCTGGCCTCATCTAATGGTAACAGGTTTCAAAGTGACCACTAGCTGGCAAAACTATTATCAATTAATTACAGATTCAAGCAGAAAAATACTGTCTAATTGTATTATTACAAAAGAGATTTCAGTAAACTGGTGTGACAGTTTATTTACAATAATTTGAACGACAATGTTTATTATTTACATTTTTTTTACAGACCTGAGCTCTTAAACACATTGGCTTTCAGTGTGACTTCATAATGAGTTGAAAATCTTTTTCTTCAATAGTTTACCAATAAGTGAGAGGCATTAAAGGCCCTCATTATCATATGTACACATGCATATGCACACAGGTTGTACTCACATCTGCTGGGATATCATTAAATTTCGTGATAAAGGCGTGTTTCACCACGTCCACAGCAATCTCGGAGGCAATGACCATACAAACATCCGGAAACAGCACCCACAGATGATCTAAACTCAAACAGAATCAATAGAAAGCAATAATGACCTCCACATATATCAGAAATGACCTCTACATATATCAGTTAATACTTTGCGTCAGTATTTAAGTACTCAGTTAGAGAATGATTACCTGGGTTCCAGGAGAACTGTTCCATATTTCTGAGGCAGACAATTAATAAGAGCACATAGTTTGTGAACCTTTCTTTGATATCTGGAACAACACAAACAAAAATGCAGAATATGTTAATATGCTCATTTAGGATAGGTTCATTTTGACTGGACTGATTTTCAGTGTACTTTAACTTACCACTGTTGGACATCTGAAAGAGGTTATTCTTTTCAAACTTCTTAAACACACTCCCCTTGATCTCAACAAACTGTAGTGAGAGTGAGAGAGAGAGAAATCATTTGGCTGGAGCCAATAATCAGACACATGGGCAGGGACGTAAGGACTGAGGATTTAGTATGGAATTAATTATATGTTTTTAAACTTTAACAATCTCTACATACAATATCAAATTCAATTCAATTTCAAAAGAGTGAGACAATTAAAAAAGCATGAATAAATTTAATATACTCACATTGTTGGACATCATGATAGTCAGTAAGGATTTGTTGTGAGAGTTGAATGCCACATTCAGGGTGGTGGCCTGGACCATGATGAGAATGGCATGAAGAACTAGAGAGCAAATTCAGGAAAGCACACTTGTAAACATTCACACTCACAACAACCCTGTCTGCAGGATTTTGTGGACAATACCAGCACTGAATGAATCAATATTATGTTTAACTTCCTCCCTAGTTTATTTATGCCCAAACACATCTCCTCCTGCTTTTTTTTTTTTTAGCAGTCCAGATAATCTATTTTTTCCTCATTAAAATTAGCACACTATTAATTATTTTGCTGTTCTTGTATACAAATGAATGCTGCTTGGATGGGTAGGGATTACTTAAGACATGTGATCAAAAATAGTCCTGTTACTTACTGTAAAATGAAAGAGTCTTTAAAGTTCAGACTTTCCAACATTTTACAAATGTACATGATACATTGAACACTTAGTGGGTGTGTTTGTAAAGGATACAGACATAGAGGACAGCCATGAAGAAGTGTGGTATTACTCCTATGTGGGCTCTCTTTCTTTCTTTGGGCTCTGTGGCAGTCCAGTACAGAGCGTCCAGAATGTCCTGCCCGAAAGATGAAAACAATCGATCCGCCACCTGAGCCAGAGGATCAAGGCTAGTTTAGTGAGTTCAATAAAGAAAATAGTGTTACATATTTGTAGTTAATTGCTAAATAGAAGCTGCTTTGTAACTCCTATGCCCTATAAATAAATTCTGTATGCCTGATGCCATTTTAATAAAAATGCCTACTATGTAGGTGCACCTTGCAGGTTGCCAGTAACTGAATGCAAACCATAAATTACAGCAAATATAATCCTTCTAATTCATCCATCAAAATAAACTGACCAGTCATTATTTGAGTCATTTACTATTAGCAACAGATGAGCTACAGTTACGCACCTTTGTGTAAGTTGTTTCTGTTAAAACGGCCAACGCAGACATTATACTATAAATCTTACATAAACAATATGGATAAAAGTATTGGGACACACCTGTTTTTTCAGGGTTTATGATACGCCCCTTACATCCAGTGAAGCCCAATTTTAATTCTTTAATTTTAATACTTCCAAGATATTTTGGATAACGCTATGCTTCCAACTTTGAGGACCTTTTATATTCCAGCATGACTGTGCCCCAGTGCACAAAGCAAGCTTTATAAAGACATGGCTGGATCAGTTCAGTGTGAAAGAAACTGACTGGTCCACACAGAGGCCTGAACTCAACCCCATCCAACACCTTTGGAATGAAGTGGAAAAGAGATTGCGAGCCAGGCCTCTAACATCAGCGACTGAAATCATTAATGTTCTATAGAATGAATGGGCACAAATTCTCACAGAAATGCCAAAATGTTGAGGAAAGCCCTCCAAGAGGGCTGGAAGCTGTTATAGCTGCAAAGGCTGGACCAAGTCTATGTATTTGAATGTAAGACCATTAAAGTCCTGGCTGGTGGATTGGTCAGTTGTCCCAATACTTTTGTCCACACCATACACATCTTAGTGATCTACCAACCTCTGACTTGCAAGTTTAATCTGCACCTGACTCTAATATACAGATGCCTCTAAAGGCCTTAAATAGCTGGACCAGGAGTGTTAGATTATGGTTAGTTTAGGGGATTAAGTTAGATTACGGCCCTAAATTGTGCAGAGATGGAGATCTCCATGAGAAAGGGTGGGCATGTGCGTCTGAATACATTCGTAAGTATAGGCTGATCTGAAAGCAGTGTGGGCACCTCCAGCATGTTGTAGATGATGTAGAGTTTGATTACAGACTGGCCCCTGATCAGATGGTACATCATGGAGTAGTCCACGTAGTGCATCATGGAGTAGCACAGCACCATGATAAACCCTTTCAGGACATCACACACCTGAGCTGGCTGCAAGAGACGGGAGCCACTACACGAACACACACACACGCACGCGCACACACACACACACCCACACGCACGCACACCCACACAAACGCACACACACACACACACACACACACACACACACACACACACACACACACACACACACACGCACACACGCACACCCA
>JBBMFX010000080.1:14134964-14145355 GCA_037832545.1 Rhabdalestes septentrionalis | reverse complement strand
GTGTGTGTGTGTGTGTTTGTGTGTGAGGGAGTGTGATCAAAGCTGGCCACATGGTGTCACTCTCTGATCTTTGATGGGAGAGAGTGCTTGGGCCCCTATTAATTGCTACTTATAATGTTTTTTGGTGGGCTTTGCACCAACACTGCACCAAAAAACTGTTGGATGTATAAACTAGAAGCCGACATTGATTCTGATTAAACTAAGTCTAACAGAATAGAATAGATTTGAACAGAACACAATATATTCAATATATTCAATGTTGTTGTACAAATGCAAAGGGATGCAGTTTTGAGCAGCGATTTTAATTGAATTACCAATAACCACAGCTACTTAATGAGGGATTGTGGTTTCTTACACTGGGCAAGGAACGTAGCTCATTGTTTGGACTAAAACACACACAAACAAACAAAACACAAACACACACACACACACACACACACACACACACACACACACACACACACACACAAACACAGAGGCACAAACACAAGGGATTCTGAAGAGAGAGAGGAAGCCAGTGAGAGCAAAATAGACAGACAGAGAGAGCGAGAGCAGTATCCAGAGAGGTGGAAAAACACAGTGAGAGAGAAGGATGGGTGGCTGGAGAGAGAGCATAGACTTTAAAGAGAGGAGAGAGAGAGAGAAGAAAGAGAGAAAGAGAGTGAGAGAGGAACAAGATAAAGAGAGAAAGATGGGGAGTGCAAGAAATATATGTATAGAGAGGGAGAGAGCAAGCAAGCAAGAAAGAGAGAGAGAGAGCAAACGAGAATGAGATGTAGCAAAAGATTGAGAAAGAAAAAGACAGAAAGATGGAAAGTACAAGAAATATATATATACATTTATATTTAGAGAGAGAGGAAAGAGAGAGCTCTCTCTCTCTTTCCTCTCTAGATAGAGATAGAGAGATAGAGAGAGCACATTAGAGGGAGAGAGAGAAATGGAAGGCAAGAGAAAGAGAAGGTGGGAGAGAGTTAGTTCTACACAGGCCTCATTGTTGAATTCACTGTTTGATTAAATATTAACGCAATTCCACATTCTCTAAAATACTGCCAAGCCCATGTACATAAGAGTATCTGCACTGTCTATGCAGTATTTTTATAGAACATTATGCTGCCTCTCTCAGACCCATACGCACACACACTGCAGGTCTGAAACACCATGTTGTCTTGGCTCATTCATCAGTTCTCATATCCCACTATGCATCATATGTGATTATATATATTAAAGTAAAGTGGCCCCTTATAGTCGCATGTGAACACAGCACAGCGTGAAATTCTTTCTCTGTATTTAACCCATTCACCTAGTGAAGTGTGTGGGGATGGTACTTTGCACAAGGGAACCTCAGTGAGTACCAGTCCTGGGATTCAAACCAATGACCTTCTGATCACAGGGGCAACCCCCTAACCACTAGGCCACCCAGCTGATTAAAGGTGTTATCAGGAAATGTGATTCATCTGCAGCCCACTTTCCTCCATTACCCCATGGTCCCCTGATACTCATGTGACGACTGTGGATGCTTTCAGCAGTGGATGGGGTCAGCATGGGCGCTGTGGCCAGTCTGCAGCAATGCAGCCTCATACACAGCCAAGCTTTGAAGCACTGTGTGTTCTGACACTTATTTATCATAACCAGCATGAATGTTTTCAGCCGATTGTGCTTCAGTAGCTCTTCTGAGGTTCTGGACCACATGGGCTAGACTTTCACACAGGCTTTCTTCTGTCACCAGATGACTTTCCCTGGTTCATAAGTCCTGCCATTTTTGAGATGCTCTGGGCCAGTTGTATGGACAGTCTGAGATATGTCAAAGTCACTCAGATCCTCATGCCCATCCATTATTCCTGCTTCCAACACATCCGTTCCAACAAACTTTCAGATATAACTGTTTACTAGCTATAACCATACAAACACAGTACCATGCAAAAGTCTTGAGCCACCCCTGATTTCTCGATATGTTGCTTTGAGTCACCTTGTTGACAAAAAAAAACAACTATTTTATTCCTGTCAAACTTATCTTTGGCACACTGACTAATTTAAATGAAAGAAATGGGAACAATGGTTTTATTGTGACAGTGCAGAGAGATACAAGGAGCCTAGATAAAGGAGTTCTAACCACTGAGCATTCAGCACCACCAGTATACTAACCACTGCCTGATCATCTGGAATCATCTTCTTCTTCACTGGTTTTGGCTTTAAGACAGACATGCTTTGTTATGATTTATACGTAGGTCACTGTGTGGCTTAACAAACAAAAAGCATTCATCGGAAACTGCTCAGTATACAAATTAGCTTGTCATTAATGTCATTTTTATTTCACTGACCCAAGCATTTTTACCAGGAAATCTGACTTTAATACTTAAAATATTCAAACTGTAAAGAAAAAACATTTAATCTTCTACTTTAGATGTGTGAGATTCCCCATTACTGAGCAAAAATATGAAATATGATTTGTGAAACTAATAAATTGAAGGCTAGCTTAGAATCTATGATTAATATTTAATTGGGCATTATTAGTACAGCTAATCAGGTCACTGTTGACTGTAAAGGAGAGCGCATTTCAGAAAAAAGGAAAGAATGTGCTGTTATCAAAGGCCTTTCATGCAGTCGGCCACTTTTTATTAACGTCCAGATCTGTGGCTAGTAACACTTAACAGTTGAGTCAGTGACTGAAACGAGGGAGCTGCTGAAACTTATACAATGCAGGTTTTTCTTTTCAAATTTGTAAGAGGGGTTCCCCAAGGATCTACCCTCGGCCCTGTGCTGTTTACATTACTGAGGTTTGTAGATTAATTGAATCGCAGAGTGAATTTGTATGCTATTGACACAATGTTTTATTCCCACGGGTTCTCATTGACTCTTGTGCATTAAACTTTACAGCAAGAATTTAAGCAAACATACTCTTGGGACCTCACACTGGATTTGAATGACAAAGACTAATTATGTTATTCTACGACGTGTGCAATCGCACATTTGGAGCGTGAATGGAACCTTTGAATGTGTGACCTTATAATTATTTGCATAAGAGGACAGAGAAGCAGCACTTCAAAATACATATGCAGAAAAAATGGAATTCAAACCTACCCATCCGGATACAGTGCAGATGATTTTGGATTAAATTTATTGGTCCATTTATCATTAAATATTTCACGCATTAGAAAAACGTATCACTCCTACAGTGTAAATATTTATGAGAAAAAGTTGGAGGTGTGGTGGTTAAGGAGTTGCCCTTGTGAGCAGAAGGTTGTGGGTTCGAATCCCAGCACTGCATGTTGTACCTCTTTTATTTTGTTTCACACCAAAAGTATCATACAAAGAGAAGTGATAGATGTGAAGAGCTGGTAGGTGCTGGATGTACTAATGGGTCAGTTTTTCAACCTGATTTTTTTTTCTTATTCTCAAATAGTTGATTTTTAGAAGATTACATTTTTTTTTAACTTCAACTTTTACTAACATGATGGTTTTAGGCTGCTTGCCTCTGCTTCCTCATATTTGTGAGTGATGACCCTTTCTGTCCATTCCTGATGTGAAAAGAAAAAGACAAAAATAAATTGTTTTACTGAAATGATCCACTCTCCTGCCTATTGATTATTAAATAAGGATTCCACTGTTATACAAAATATCTGTATAATGGAAAAATAATGACATAAACAACACCTCAAAATGGTTCGAATTGAAATGTTGCAACTGGTTGTAGTGATGTTATTTAGCATTCACAACAACCAGTGAACCTGAGTTTTGAGATTTACTGTATATGCATGGTGTTAAAATCAATTGAAGGCTTGGAAAATTCATTCAGAGTGGAGAGATACATGTGGGATTTAAAATAAAACAGTTCCTTCAAAACATGATCTCTAATTAATTTACATATGGACTTACCCATACTTCCAAATATGTTTGGGTTCACTTCTCATTTTAAATAATAACTGACATCACTACCCCTGGTTTGAATTGAAATGTTGCATTGTAGAATTTCATATTGAAAAGAAACCTCACTGGTGATGTTATTTATTATTTAATGCCTACACTACAGAGTTTTAAGATGTAATGTATGTATATGATGGTGGTATACAAACTGGTTATAAATCCACTAAAAAATAATGTTCATACACATACCTCTTCACCCAGCATGTATTTAAAAAAGGATTTTCAATGGATGTATCACTCTTTGAGCATCATACATGTATGTTACATCTAAAAACTCAAATGTATAGATTCAGTGGTCGGTTGAAATAATAAATAACAACACTACCCCTGTAAAGAAGTCTGAAATTCTACATTGCAATGTTTAATCCAGCCAGCATGTATATAATAATGCAATTAATTCCAAAAGCTTATCTCAAAACCATGGTGCAACATTGTCTCCGGTATTTAGCATTGTTTTCTCATAACCATTTTACTTAATGACTTTCTGTGAAGTAGCTTTTAGAGGCATTAAACACTTTCTGTTTCTTTGCACCATCACTGTTAAGAATTCTAATGCTGTAAGGTTCTCCATAATAAATGGGGTCTGAAAGGCTAATGTAGCTTATAAGTAACGGAAGCTTACACCACATCTATTAACCCTGTATGACAACCTATATCACAACACACAACAGGGTCACACTCAAACATACTTGTAATGTGGATTCTGAGACAGTTATCTCTACAAACAAAAGTGAAATGACATGTTGTTAGTTTCCTATGTACAATTTTCAGCACATTTCAGGGTACATTCTTGAATTCTAGATTCTAGAATTTTTTATCGGCACAAAGTGTGTAAAAAATGAAGAAGCTCACCAAAGACGTTTGTTTTTTACTCATTTTTCAAAATAAAAGTTCCCTGAAATGATCAAAAACTGTTTATTCTGTCTTTCTGTGTGGCACAGTACCAAATGACTCATGGAGCAATACCTTTGTTATGCTGGGGGTGCTGGGGGACCTCTGCATTAGGTGATGTTAAAGAACTGCCGGTTAGAAATCCATACCTGATCAACTGATATTTTGGCAAAACCATTACTAGAACCTCCTTCAATATTCTCCCTCTATCTGGAAAGCGACTGAACAACCACAGACATAAGTTACATTAAAAACAATTTTAAGGCTGAGAATAGATCTTACCACAAGCATATTTCCCATGTGTATTTCTGCCGAGGCATGCTCTATGGCTAGCCTGCTACTAAAAGCCGATACTTTGTAGTGAATCAGAAGAGCTGACTCCCAGCGAGTGAGAGCCGCTCCCCACTTTTTGATACAATATGATGCTACAGGTAATAATTTACTAAGCCATTTGGGAGCTAAAAAAATGGTTCTTCTTTGGGAGCCATGCCACAAGAGCCGGCTTTCTGATATAAGAAAAAAACTTCCATAGAACTGAACTATGTTCAGTCTCGTCACTCAACGTTATGTTCATAATTTGTAAACCGACTCGTTCAGTTCACATTCACAAAAAATAGAAACATGTTCATTGAATGCATTAATGCACAACACTGCATGTATATACATACATATATAAATATATGAGATGATAGCTATTATGTATATTAATATATGTATATATCTATTATATGTATATATGTGTGTCTAAACTCTGATATTTTAACCACATGCTTTACATACATGCTTTACGTATCTTTTACATATTTCATGTTTAAACTTTTATTTTAAGCCAAGCCCCATTGCAGATAAGGGTTAGGTCTCGCTCTGCTTTTCCATCGTGAATCAGACGGAACTTCATCATGAAACAGTTGAGAGAGAGAGCGCGAGAGAAAGAGCGGCCCCAGTACTGCCTTTTCCCTCCGTCTGGATGAGCTGAGAGCTCTGTCGGAAGCCTCAGCAGCAGAAAGCGGGGTAAACAACAATGTAGGTGTTTACAAATAGGAGTAAACAAGAGTAAAAAAGAAAACAACAAAAAGAGCGCCGGCAAGTGCACGCAAATCAGCTCAAGTGCTCTGTGTATATAGACAGGGGTGCACACAAACACACACAGTAAAATGAAGAGAGAGACACACACACACACACGCACACACAGACTTAGGAAGAAATAAACAAATGTAGAAGTGAAGTGCAGCTTGCTGTACGCTTCTACCATTCACTGTTCTTTATATGTGATGTCGCCATGGCAACCTCAACTCAGTGACCTCGTTCTTTCAGCTCAGAAATTATGGGCTGCCCTACCCGATAACACAGAGATAGGGAGACTGTGTGGGGGGGGGATTCCAATTCCATTAATGGCTGTTGCTATTATAACCATCAACAATCTGCTTTTCATTTAATACATCTAATCCCCTTGAAAATGTTAATAACCAGTAGTTGATTGTTTGAATGATCAGACAGCAGATAAATATGTACAGTTGTGCTGTTTTTCTATGTGAGGCCACATATTCTGCAGGAAACTGAAATACTCTAAGTGCAAGATTTCTGTTTATTTGTTGAATTGAATGTAAAAATAAATGAATAGAAATTCATTTACAATATATATATAAAAGCATATGAAATGATGTATGTTTCACTGCACAGGCACCATTGCAAACACTGTACAGGCTACATGTTCTGTGTTCCTTTTTTCCCAGTATGCCTGATATGTCAAATTCAGCAATCAAACAGTAATTGTACATTAAAATGTACAACTATGGGGGCATGGTTATTTTCGCATAGAACCTCACCTAAGCATGCCCAGTTACACTTCACAGTTTAAAGAGACTATTGTTTAAAAGGGACTCAACTGCTTTTCAGGAACATGTTTAGCCAGAGGTGATCCTAGGGTCCCCCCCTCTTTAATCAGTTTTTTACCATAGTTTAAAGAGTCAGCTCTCGTTTGCCATATAGTGGCTGGGGGCCCCAAGCAGCTGCCTGCCCTGCCTGCTGACAAGATGCGCCTCTGGGTTTAGCAAATGAATGCTCAGTACAGAAAGCTGATCTAGGATCTGTTCTCCAAATTTCCTTTATATTTGTATCTGTTTTCATAGAATTCATTATGTTTTTGCTTTATGATTTAATGATTTATTCTGTAAGGCTTAACTTCATGAAAGGGTTTTTATGTTTTGTAAAAAGGTCAAAAGTTCCAAACCTTTGCAAAAGGAGGTTTTACTAAAGTGTATATAACAATTAATACTGAGTAGAGGCAAATGATCCAGGATCTGCTATCCATCACTCCTTTAAATTCTAAACTTTTTTAATTGTTTTCAAATAATCAGTGATTTAGTTTTATAATTTTATGAAGAACTTCATGTAAGGGTTTGAAACCATTCAAAACCCTAATTGTAAATATGTATGTGGCTGTCTGGATGCATCTTCATTTTCACTTAGAACATCAACAAAACATGCCCAAGGGTGCTAAAACTTTTGCATTCAGCCGCAGCTTTTTGAAAAGTCCATTTGTGGGTATGGTTTTCTGTCATTTCTGTAAAAAACAGCTACCAAAATAGAACACCAGCAATCACACACATGCTTGGCAAACTGCACCTTAAAGCGAAGCTTCTGCCAAAAATCAAACACACACAGTTATCCCCTCTTCCTCTGAACAGAGTCCGGCAGCCAAGACATGCTCGGTGTCTGAAGTTTGCTTCTTTGGTTTTTAATACTGGAGCTGGGAGACTTAATACCTATCACATGTAAAAGCTTATAGAAGCTTATAGCTGCCAGGTCAGCGCAGATGAATCATCACACACCTCCCTCAGACCAAGCCGAGGTCACACCGACTCGCTTATGTGGTTTCTAACACTGAGTGAGACAGAGTTTGCTATTAAAATATACAAAAGTAGGGACCACATTCAGGTTTCAAGATGTTTTAAGCTACGCTGACATCAAAGTTTGCTTTCTCTCCTAGATCCATTGTTTAAATTGAATATACTTTGACAGCATTAGAATTCTTAACAGTGATGGTGCAAAGAAACAGAAAGTGTTTAATGCCTCTAAAAGCTACTTCACAGAAAGTCATTAAGTAAAATGGTTATGAGAAAACAATGCTAAATACCTGAGACAATGTTGCACCATGGTTTTGAGATAAGCTTTTGGAATTAAATGCATTATTATATACATGCTGGATGGATTAAACATTGCAATGTAGAATTGTGTATTGTGGTTTTATTGTCTGTTGCACTTGTTCTATTGTACGGTGTCCTTGTGTGCTAGAAACGTGCCTGTAAACAAAATATATTATTATTATTATCAATTTTGTCCATTTGGACAAATAAGACCACAGTCAGACAGCGTTAGAACCCTGACACGAAGTCTGTTAAGGATTTCCTTCCTGCTTTTCAGGAATAATGTGAGTGCAGGGCAGGAAATGTATGCTCGGTACAGGCAACTGATCTTGGATCTGCTCTCCACCCTTCCTTTATTTTCGGTGATATTCCCGAATTATGATTTTCAACAAATGAAACATTAAGGGAACAGCATTAGTTAAAACTATGTTATTTATGATTTTTTAGTCTCTACTAATTCTTTATATATGGCCCCATGGTGGTAGAGTGGGAAGCAATATTTCCTAACACCTCCAGGGTTGGGGGTCTGAATCCGGGTGCTGTGTGTGTACAGGCAACTGATCTAGGATCTGCTCTCCCCTATATCGTTATATTATCCTACTTTCAACTGTTTTCATAGAATCAATAATGTTTTAGCTTTATCATTTTTGGATTAACTTTATTTATGGCTTTTGTTAACAAAATTAAAAATAAAAGTGACCACATGGAAAGTGGCAAAAAGGAAAGTAAAGGAAAAAACAAGAGACCGCTGACATTTATTTTTAAATCAGCATCTCTATGAGTGTGACGAACGTTCTATGTCTGTAAAATTCTTACACAAGCAGCTCATTCTGTGATCACCTGAATCTTATTTAATGAGGAAAAGTATAAAAACACTGCTGTAATCAACACTCTCCTCTCACAATGAGACCAGATGGTAAAACACTACTAGAAGTTCGTCAAAGATAATTATGGCCATTTTGTTTAAGAGTGAACACAAGATTAGTTTTCTTTGAATTATTTGTGTTCTGTAAACGTGATGTTCTGTAAACATCATTTCTCTAAAGTGAGTAGAAATATTGTCAGCAGTTCTTAAAAAACGGAGGCAAACCTGTTCTTGCACCTATAGAAGATAAAATCTGAGAAACTGAGCATTATTGCAGCGTTCTCTTATTTTTAGGTTTAAATACTGTAAACTAGATGCCGAAATGTGTCGCTATTCCATCTTGCCGATTCCCATTCGTGTTTGTAACTGACCCATATCTGTCATTAGTGTGGACGCACACTGCCCACCCTGGATGGGGATGACGGTTATGTGCACATATGCAGTGATGTGTGATTTAAAAAATTACATTTACTCCAATCTTCTAAGCTGACTGTTCACATTGTGGTTTCTCTGTACAGCAGAAGGCCACAGATCAGACATTTGCACTCCAGAAGTATGACCGCCGAACTCAGTTTGACTAGTCAGGCTTGGTGTGATATTTGATATTTTTCTAACTCTGATTCAAATTGGATTCCTGGTTTCAGTTCGACCAGCCAGATTCAATTTGATGTGCTTTTTACACACCCCCTTTTGGTGCAGCAGGCTTGTGCACAAGCAAAAAGCATTGAATGTGTATTACAATTAATTGAATTCACAGCATATCGCAGTGGGATTTCATGGTATTTCCAATGCTGTGGTGACACAGTCACCTGTGACTGGTTGGACTTAGTTGATTGAGGAAATTTGTAGAATCTGAGCTCACCAAGAAGCTCTACTCCCAATAAATGATCATTGAAACCATAGGAAATATAGAAGCTCTACACAGCAGCCCCAGAATATACAGTATTGTAAAGGTTAAGCAGACAGGACTGGAGTACAGAACAAAAAATGGATTTCAGACAAATCAACCTGCAAATGATAAACTCTGCGCATCTCAGATAAAAGAAAAAATCCAATAACAGATACAATGAATAAAATGGAATTGAGGAACTAAAATCAAAGCATTTAGTAGCAAATACATGACTATTTTACATACAGCTCTGGAAAAACACGAGACCACTACTAGATCTTTTATAGGCTAAAAAATGGAACTAAACAGCTTTGCCAATATTTCTATTCATTTCCCAAAACGTATGGTTCTTTAAAGCAGAATTTTAAAGGAAATGACAAAACATCAAAATAAGAGAAATGATGGAGTGTTAACAGAACTTGAATGATTCACTCTTAAACAAAATGTCAATAATTAGCTTTGACAAACTTCTAGTAGTGTTTTACCATCTAGATGGTCTCATTGTGAGAGGAGAGTGTTGATTACAACAGTGTTTTTATACTTTTCCTCTTTAACCCTCTGGCCCTCCTCATTCTTGCTACCCTTTCAGCGTCCTCGTGGCTAAAAATGGCCACCAACAGATTAAGTCTGTGATTTTTATTATATTTATGCTTTTTTGCTATTTTTACTGCATAAAGTG